>LQNS02278181.1:1869042-1882235 GCA_001587735.2 Parhyale hawaiensis
CATTCAGGGCTGCTGGATGACGTGACTCCGCGCAGTTCCGGAAGCTGTGTGGCTAAGGTAACTATATTCCAAGATTTAGTTACGTCGGCTCGTTCCAGAATGATGGAATAATATGAGATGCTATTACGATATAACCGTGGCTTGACCTAGCGGGTGCGAAATGATTGAGTTTACTACATTTCCAAAATTTACTGAGGTCCATTATCTTTTATTTAATTTTTTTAAGACTGATCAACTATTATAAAATCAAATCGTGCTATAAACAATATTATTATTATAACTATGATTTGATTCAGGAACTCCAAAATGGTTAGATTTTCGTATTCCAGGATTTCCACTTTTTCACGAAGAGCAATAAGACTTCGTATTACATCTAGCTATGGCTTAATTGACTGATAATTGGCTTCCTGTTAATGGTCAACTCAACCTCCTACAAAAATTTTCTTTAATGTGATCTGAACTCTTATTATGACTCTCTCAATCAGGGGGTTAAACTAATTTTACCGTAAAATTAATTCAAGTAAAACTGGACTCAATTGAAATTTTCTGTGATTGGAAACTTAGACTAGTGCCCTTCCCTTTACCAGCACTGCAATTGAAAATGGGAATTGAAGCAAGTACTCCGGCGCCTCACTTCTCTCCCGCCAACGTCTCCCAATTTCTTCATGAAGCACGGGCGTAATCTGGAACGTCATACTTTCCCCGGCGTCGGTCCTGGATTGATTTTTCGTGCCAGTGGTGCTACTCTCGTACGCAAATGTAAGATAACAAAAAAGTTCTGTCCGTTTTTATTGGCTATTGAAAGAAGTAAAAATAGCGTGCAGCAAATAGTTTCAAAACCACATAACCAACAGAAGTAACTCCCAAACGTCCCAAGTATTGGTTATCACTCCAGGATGCTGTCCCTCACACCGCAGGACCGCCGATGCATCCATGCAACATTATACTTTGTGTCTGGTGGACAGGTCGTCAAGTGGTTCATAATGAGGTGCTACTAACGGACCAAACGGTAACTGCAGACTTGTACTTGCAGCAATTGGAACATGTGCAACAGGCATTGCGCCTGAAGGAGCCAGCACTGGTGAATCGCAAAGGTGTGCTTTTCCTCCATGACGACGCCAGACGCATGTCGCGCGAGTCGTCAAGGATACCATACAGCGACTTGGATGGGAGACTTTGTGCAGTCCACCTTATTCACCTGAATTGCGCCATCCGATTACCCCATCTTCCAATCCCTGGATAATCATCTTCCTGGTAACTCCTTCTCCAATGAAGTAGACTTGCACCAAGCCCTCAAGTACTTCTTTGCGTCCAAAACCCCGAGTTTTAGCGCAAAGGGATTGAAAACAAAGAGACACGTTGGCAGTGAAATTGACAACCTAGAGACACGTTGGCTGCAGGTGCTGGAAGCCGATATCCATGGCGGTTACTTCGAAGACTAAATGCAATGTAAGCGACACATACTGAGAATCGTTTTATTTTCTTCCAATAAAAAAACATTAAAAACTTTTTTGTTTACCTTATATAAAAACGACACAGTTGTGTTGCAAATCGCGACTGAAGATAACGTGTGCTACACTAATATCATATAATCGCAGCTCGAAAAAACGGCTAACGTGAATCAGGAACTGCCTATAACGTCCACTTTCGAGCAACGGTTAGCGTGTTTCCAGGTTGCCGTGGCCCCTACGGGATGTGAATGCAATACTCCTCTGAGATACGATGGCTTCACGTACAAAACTGATATACTACTACAGTATGTCCATACTGAGAGCGAAAGTCCAGTCCCAAAGCCTGCACGCACTCCCATTTACCGACGGATAATATTAGGTAGGAAACCAAGTTCTTGTCTGTTTTATAACATTTTGGGAAGTTAAGACCGGCAACAACTTGATTGGTTACCCACCTATTATCTGATTAGGCGTATTTGTTCAACACGAACACTGCCGTTGGGGTAAAACGAAAACATTTGTCTGTGCGAGGGTAAGCCTCAGCCGAGAAGATTACATTGCACCGGTACAGAAACTGTGAAATTCAATCACTTACTGGACGCGTGCTTACTGAAAGTGCGAGATAATCCTGCTGTAAGCGGCTAAGTGAACTGTTGGGATAACTCGCTGTTTGCCACCCCGCTGGTCACGGACTGTAGCATCACCTCTGCACAAGATGGGCGGCGTGCGTAACGTCGCCTGGACCTCGTCCGAAGTATCACCAGAGTGTGTAATCAGCTGCAGCTGATCCACGGGAGCTCGGAGATGCCAAGTCTTATACTTTCTTTTCATCTGTACGCGGGAACGTCTGCCGGTTTGGAGACAACAGTTTACTCAGTGTAGGTGAAGAAAACGATAAATTGCCTTCTAGAAAACGGATCATTTTTTATGAGTGAGTTACCATAGGCTTGAATATACCCTACTGCAGTTCTAGAGAAAAAGGTAGCTTCATTTTGAAATTAGGCTTATCAGTCGACATTTAACGCACGAATTCGGCATGTTTAGATCGTTGTCGTTGTTACATATTTCTTGCAATGAACTTTAGGTCTCCTTTTTAATAGAGCCCGATTTCGCCTCTTCGCTCAAGATAGAGGGTCGTGGAAGAGTTTTCAAACAACAGTAATTTGATGTCTGGAATGAACACTCGGGCAAAAATTGGAAAGGTTTCCTTCAAAGTGGCTCAGTAGCAACCAATCTGGCCCTTGTGTACTCAGAGACTGGCCCCTCAACTCAACTTTTAATGACCGCCATTGTTTGCTAAAATGTTCCAAAGATCCTATAATAACGAAAGTTTTTAGAGCTTCCGTACCTCCGTGTTGAGAAAAACCTGGAAGGCTTTCTGCTATACTTTTACTTTGTTGTGCGCTTCTGTAAACTACGGATCTGGGTTCCAGAACTTGCCTTTATGGCCAAAACTCCTTTGCAGTTTGTTGCCTTCCGAGCTTATGCTGATTTATTTTAGCTTTGGGATATATTGGAAACCTGTAATTGAATATTAATTCTTGACGTGGTGGTGGGAAGCTAGAGTGCTGGGTTTGCATGCTGAAGTTCAAGCGTTCGTCTCTCCACCAGGCAAATAAGAAGTCTTTCGGTACTTGTATTACAGCGTTATCATTTCTGACTTCCACACTTCATTGCAGGGATACGGAGCCTAACCACTTTTTCTAACCATAACCATGCTTTTCCCTCAGCAAAAGTTCTTCCTTTGATAAAACAGCTTTCGTTGTAGCAGAAAAATCTGATGGAAGTGATATCATAGCTCATTAGTGATATGGAGATGCAGTTCAAATTTTGAGTGACGCTGAAGTACCTATTAAATAAAAATGAATTATTTCTCTTCGTCCCACAGAAAGGAAGGCATGAAAGAAGGAGTGTGCTGCTCAACGAAACTGAAACCGCAGCACTCAATAGTTTAGATTATCAACTTTGGACTGACGGACAAAAATCAGGTATCCGTATGGAAAACATTGTTCGGAACGCAAAGAAAAGTTGACACTCGGCGGTATAGAATTAAAGTTTGTAGTTGTAGTGCTTCCTACAAACAATGACCGGATGCTCGAGAAGGCGTTAAAATAACAACCAAAATTGGTTGCAGTTAAGATACCATTGGTTAAAGACTAAGTGTTCTCTGTGAACGACGCCACACAGTATAGGGTTAAGCTTTTGATTGTTGAAATATGAACAACACTCATATTGTATCGTCTATTGTATGAGTGCCGCATTCCGTAACCTGGATAGTGTTGGGGGTTGCTAAAAGCCTGATGCATTTATAATATTAAGTGAAATGAATTGCTTCTTCGACAGCATTATTATTTCCAGAACTGCATGGCTGCAGCTCTTTATGAATTCAATTTGTACAGATGTATGTTGCGCTTATTGCACCACCCACAATAATTTCATCAACTGAGACAGCACATATTAATAAAATTGTCAGTCCTATGTTTAGATATACTGATAGAATAGTAAACAGATTCCTCATTAGCACTTTCATTTTAGAAACGTTTGCAGACGCTGAAGTTTATGAATAACTTTCATCTCCATTCTACTTACCATGCAATGATAATGAACGCGCAGAGTATTCAAACTCCATAAAAAGCAACTCCGGTACGACCTACTTTTTTTACTCCCTACTGGGAGCCTTCGGCTTAGCAACAAAATAATTCATTATTTTACATTCAAGGAAATTGCATAATTTGTTTTTCATCGCCATGTAGCTCCGTGTTGTCATGTGTGGACTTTGTATTCGATAGGCACATTTATTACTTCTCTCTGAACAGTTTGTTGTCGCAGGAGCTGTCTTGCTTATTAAGAACTTAAAATCTACTCATTCCGTTTGTGCTTAATGAACCTCCCGCAGTAGCTTCATTTATTGAAGGAGAGGCAGTAAATATCATTGATATTTTCATTGCTCTGTTTAGATCTATTCACAGAGCAGTAAACAGAATCCTCATTAGAGCTTTGCGTGGTGAAGACATGAGTGACATATACGGGTGTTTATGTAGTCTATGAGGTAGGGGGACAGCTTTTGTTCTACTTGAATAGCGACGACAATGAAGGCGCAATAGAATTCACGTATTGGATAAAATCACAAATGCCAGCACGAAAACGACACTGAACTGGAATTCTCCTACGTAGCAGTGAAATTGTTTATTATTCTAAACGCAAGGAGCGTGGGCGTCCTGTACGTTGTTCATTACTGAGAATGTATTCCTGTGGCCTGAGTTTGATCTCTTGTGACAAATTTGTGCGGTATTAAAATTGCAGGGATAAGCCTTTGGAACCTATGAACAGGCGTTATCTTAGTTATTGTTCATTTGTGTGCTCTCACTTGAAGTAAAATCGAAAATTAAAAAAAATGAAAGTTTATGTCTTCTATTAATGTGGAGCAGGTGTCAGCCGTAGACCAGAGTCAGCACGCTACAGGAATGATTCTTTATGATCGAAACAGGTCCTTTCTTGTCGTCAAGCCAATAACTATTCGATAAACCAAGTGGCAGTATTTGCTGCTATAACTCCGTGCTAGGAGTCTACCAACAATGGGGAATCCTGATCGATTGGATCTTCTTGTCCAAATTTAGAGCCAACAAAAATGACTTCCCAACCATCCCGGGACGGCTGCAATGTGTTGCATATTGACGGTACAAATCGCAAGAGACAAGCTGATCCACAAAGTGTCAATGACGGTCTTTCCAATGCACATCCTGACTGGAGCTTTTGAGTCCTTGCCCGAACATTATCAGTAGAGAAAAAACACAACCCTATCAGCATTAAAGATCGCCTTAAATATGGTTAAGATATTAGCTTCTGGGCAGCCCAAAATCTTATAGAGATTGGACTATTCCTAGCAGTTTTCTGCAGTTTGAGTACTTAGTGGACTATGCGCTCATTTATAGTTTCGAGGCCTCATAAAAGTAGTCTAGTATACCGCAGCCCCTGTGGTGAAACGCATACATGAACATCAAAGGACGCGTATCGCCGCGATGCGCTATACGCTAACTTTCTTATTAATCAGTATTTGCCTGGCAGGTCAGCACTGCTTGTATGGCACTTAAGTTGCACCAAGTATTTATGGATCATAGGGTAATTCGAGCTATTGGAAGTGAATAGAGAGAGGGTAGTCGCCCGTGACCAAAACAGAGCCACGCTTGCCCTCATCACCCGCCACAGCCGTCCAGAGGAGTGGAACTCATGATGGTGAAAAGGCTACTGAAGCGCAGTCAGCTGTGACGTCACGCATGGCTGTTACAGTTTTATCGAATAACTAATAGCTGTAACTCGTGCCAAATCTTAATCATGAGCGCAGCTTTTACCACTTTGGATCGTGTTTCAGGCGCTCGTCTCAACCGATTTCTCTTGCGACAGCCGCAGTTATCGCTCTGTTCCACAAGATGGAGTTCTCTCCCATCTGAATTCTAATATTTTTTTATGCCAGCGCCTGCAACACAATAGAAAAATTCCAAATCTGATGCTTTGACAGAAGTTTTAGATAAACTAACGTTAGTGAGATTAGCTAATCTCGATTATCTTGCACATTGCTAATCGCGCTGCACCTTATTACCTGCTAATGAATAAACTTTGTACGATGAGTTTGTAAGAAAAATTAAGCGTTTTCTTTTGCAACATTAATTTCTTAGGTACTGCAAAACACTAACACTATTCTTTGATATTCCAGGTCATTAGTGAGTAAGTAGAAATGCTGGTCTGCAATACAAATTTTTTCTCACTGGCTGCAAAATTAAGCTTTCGTCAGTAATTGAAAATTGGATGCATATTTGAGACGTGTAAGTGGAACTTGACAATGACATCAGATGTCTTTGTCTTTTATTTCAGATGACATTTTCATTGGAATATCGTTCAGCAAGACTGGCACTGATGAATTGCCAGACGCGATTGACCAAAACGGATTCCAGATGTGGAATGACAAAGCACCAGTTCTAGAAGATGCAACTGAAAATACATGTTCACCAGTTAGACTAGTAACAAGGAAAACTGAAATGTCTACCATCATTTACCTTGTTCAGTTTGCTACCAAGGGACAGCATTATGATTACAATTTTGCAGGTCAATGATGCATCATAAATGGTTAATAGCATAGCATTTTTCTAGCTTAGGGAACATGGTTTTAGTAGAAACTCTAAATGGACCGTAGTTGCCTCTGCCTTTTCGTCAATTTAAATTTTTCGGTCTTCTCACCTTCGATACAATTTCATTATATTTAATACAGAAAAGCCTTTCGGTTGTCGTCTCGCGATGGGCTCATCCTTCCATCCAATATCCTCAATGAAGAATGGCAACTGAGAATTCGGCGCCATATGAATCATCAGATCTATGGCACCGAGGGCGTCCGGTGAGTAGCAAGCCACGCCTTCTGATGAAGTTTACTCGCGTACCTGGCGCCGGGGACACACTATACACTCGAGCGTATGAGTGGACCTTCAACTCGCATGTTGAATTGTTGATCAACATGACTGCTTTCCATGAATCTCTTTCATATCGACTGGCTATGCTGTGCGTTTTATAGCCATAAGACTGCAAAAGACAGACCTAAGCTGTTTGTACACAATCGGTAATTTATAGGTATTTTTGGCTGCCTACGAATAAATAGTGAGCAGGATCAAATAACATTGGATAAATGCCTGTTAATATTTTATTTGGATAGTAGATGATTGTTTAAGATGTTATCCTTCGGTTACTTTAAATGACAGAATGAGTACCCTTTATTAAATACTGATTTACTTGTTGGTATAAGACATATAGATATTGCTGCCGCTCAGTTTATTATGGTAGGTCGATATCTTGTAAATGTAATAATGATTTCGGTCGTTAACTTGCAAATATTTTACTTTGCAAATGATATTCAGTCGCGAGGAATTGAGTCTTCCACACCGGAAACACCGTTGTCCCACTGCGTCAGGACCATTTGAATAATTAATTATCTGGTGATAACATCACTTAATATCAAGCCATGAAAATAACAAAATGCTTCGCGCTTTCAGTCCCTAGACGTTCCCCATTTCAGGGAGTTATTTCGTTGGTTTGCTATTTGTTACAAAGCTACTGACTGTAAGACCGTGGCACGTCCGTGCTGAGTAGTAAGCTTACAGGAGTGAAGCAGTTATTTGTCTGGGAGCTGAAACAGTGAAGGCGGCATTATTTGGGAGCCCTCCACGAGGTAATAGATGCAGCAACTAGAGTCATTCTGATGATGTAAGTCTATGTTCAGTAACCTAAAACAATAAAACCCCGATTTGTCTGGGGGCTGTGCTATACCAGTACGCATGACATAGTGTTGCCTGGTTTATGTATATGTTTAGTAAACTAAAGCAGCGAACCCGCAAATTGTCTGAGAACTGCGCGACAGAAGTATGACCAACACAGTGATGCCTGAATTATATCTATGTTTATTAAACTAAAGCAGCGAACCCGCGATTTGTCTGAGAACTGCGCGACAGAAGTATGACCAACACAGTGATGCCTGAATTATATCTATGTTTATTAAACTAAAGCAGCGATCCCGCGATTTGTCTGGCAGCTGCACCACAGCAGTACGACAGGCATATTGATGTCAGGCGTCTCTCCGATTGACGTCTGCAGGAGCCGATAACAAATGGAGGGAGTGATCTCAGTGATAGCAGACGCACCGGTCCATTTCCTGTCTAAATAATCACAAGGTTCTTGGCAATTATCTTTGAGCGCGAAAATGGATCTGAAGTGCCAGCTGCTTGTTCTCTTTATCAGAAAACGTGAAAATGTAGGGTTGCAGCTTGGAGTTATTATAGAAGTGCTAAATTGACACTATCGTTACATATTTCTATAGCACTGACACCAAGCTTTATTTCTTGATTAGGACAGCAGAATATAAAAAATTACTTAGTGATGAGTTTTCTGAGTTAAATTCGGTGTGTTTGAGACCACCTTATCAATAAATTTATGTGGAAGAAATTACTGCTTGGTTTGGCTAGCACCATACCAGCAACTGGGATTCTTGATAAACGTCCGGTGTATTGATTACTTTGAGGGTCTTTGAGAGAAGTCCAGGTGACGTTCTTCACGTCACCCTACGTGTGTGGAGTCATTCTACTGGTTGCCTTTTGTGATGCCGCAGTTAGCGACCAAAGAGAGAGCCAGTAGCGAATTATCTCCTCACTGCAGTGCACGTAACCGCAGACCGAAGGTCTATCTTTTATTCTTCTGAAACGTGAATCCAGCAAATTTTTGAACTCTACAATTTTGATATCAGTGGCGTTTCGAATATGCCGAGGCATTTTGTTAAACAATCTTGCTCCTCGTACAGCGAAGCTATTAGATTATTTTGTGGCCACGGCTTTTCCACCATCTCTGCTTGGGATGCGAATATCACAAGTCCTTCCAGTTCTTTCAGAGTGACTGGCGACAATGCGCTCATTCACATTCACAGTGATACGTTCCAGAATTTTTCAAACATATATGATTGTAAATCGTTCGAATCTTAGCTGTATTGAATACAAGTGGAGACAGCTGAGTCGTTTGTGGTAGTCGTATTCCGGCATGCCTCAAATTTTGGCCGTGAACGATCGTTGAATACCTTCAAGTTGTTCAATCTCTTTTCTTGTACTGGGTATCCAAAGTGGAGAACAGTATTCTATTCTCGGAAGAATTAATTGCTTTCACAGTGTGAGCATTACATCTACTTCGTGTGACGAGAAAGTTCGTAAAACTCATCCACTCCATCTTTTTTGCCAGCGATAACTCTAGCAATATGTTCTTCGAGCGTAGCATCGTCTTGCATTCTCACTCCGAGGTCTCTTAAAACTGTCTTTCTCTCAATTTCATGCCCATTGCTGGTGGTATATTGCGTGGATTCAAAGAGTGGTTGATTTTTTCCGTATCTTAGCAGCTCAAATTTTGTTTCATTAAAGGTCATATTATTTTTTACCGACCTTTGGCAGATACTTTCCAAATCTCGCTTCACAGACAGCACGTCTTCCATCGATTGCACAGCAACTAGTGTTCGTGTATCATCAGCAATTGACGAGGGTGCCGCATAGTTACATCCGTACCCCCATGTCATTGATCATGATGAGAAAGAGAACAGGCCCAAGCACTGTGCCTTGTGGTACTCCACTGAGTACCGGCTGTCTGGTTGACACTTTGTTGTGGACAATTACACTTTGCGTTCTATTTGGAAGGAATGCTTCAAGCCACCGAGGACATTTTCCACGGATACCCATGCGGGATTCCGTTGTCAACCTTCTCAAAAGCCTTAGTAAAATCTAAGTAGATTACGTCCACATTCTTTCCTTGGCACAATGTCTCTATTATGGAATCATAATATTCCAACAATTGTGAAGTAGTGGGATGTTTATGTCGAAAACCGTGTTGTTTTGATGTGAGTAGTTCATTACTCTCTAGATGGTGCACTAGGTGTTTACGGAACACCCTTTCAAACGTTTTCACTACGTGGGTCATTAATGAGACTGGTCTATAGTTAGCTGGATCTGTACTATTTCCGGCTTTTGGGATTGGGATAATGATTGCATGTTTAAAGTGCTTGGTATAACACCATCGTCCAATGATTTGCGCCACATGAGTAGAGCGAGTAAAAAATGCTTAGCTTGCACATTTTGAGGATTTTTGCAGGAACATCATCTGGACCTGACGCTAATTTCATCGATGGCTAATTCAATACTTAGTTGCGTGGATTCAAAATCCATTAGGTAGTTATCAGTTACTTCTAATACTTGAACATCAGGGTTACTGGTCTTTTTGCTAAAGACTTTCTGGCATTGACGGCTCAGTATTTCAGTCATCTCCTGATCGTTATCAGTCATTGATCCATTTTCGTCCAATAATGGTCCTATTTTTGCTTTCGGAGAAGCGTAATTTGATGCATTAGAGAAGAAGTACTTACTATTTTATTTCATATTCTTGATGGCTTATAGTTATATTTCCTGTTTCTCTTCATCATGAGATTTTGCAAGTTTATGTTCAATCTCTTCCAGTTTTCGCCGGCATTCAGCTTGTCGCTGTAATACAAACGATGACTTTTGGCATCTGATCAATCTTGCTCTTTTCTTCACACAAAAACATGAATGAAGCAATACTGCCTGTCTAACATGGGCATAAAATGCCTCAGACTGGAGATAAAAATAAATTACACCTAATTTTGCTGCAGGAACATATGAGCCTGCGCTATAGCTCACGCCGGGAATGAGCCGAAGCAGGTATTTTCCTTATTCCTGCGAAATATATTATTTGTAATCGTACAGGCACTGGACCTGAATTAATGTAGAAAGGCTGCAAGTGGAATTTGCTTCTCCATCAAACACAGAGCTGTGTCTCTGTGACCTGACCTATAGAGGAATTAATGCAAGGAATCTTCCCTCCGCTCACTTCCATAAAATTAACGAAGCATCCGGTTAGCTTTAACCTGTCCGGACTTGCAATCTTGAGCGGTTGCTGTGTATGCCGGGGACACATATTCATTTTTACACCCAACTGGTTACTCGGATGCGCTGCTCGCGTGCCGTTTCGATACATATGTATTTCAAATCGGTAGCATAGATACTGTGGCATAAATGGCGTCCGAGTCTCGCATCCTTGCATCAAGTTGTCTGGGTGAGTGCATAGTGTGTCCCCCAGCATTAGACTGGTTGAGCCCTTCAGTTGCAAACAACGGAAAATCTAAACTTGCGGAGCATAATAAGTTAAAGGTGAACGCGTTGGACTGCTTCGTTAGTAGTAGTATGCTAGGATTGCTCCACAGCAGGACGGTTTGCACGGTATTGTGAAAGTTTCAAGACATGCTGACAATAATTTCCCCATTTCTTTGGTACCTTATTTTCTTCGATGACCACAGGACAGAATTTCTTCCGCCGCTGTAGTCAGGCTATTTCAACATACACACACAGACGTTATCTACTTTCTGTAGTAAATCTAGTGAATTACACTTTTTTTATACTTTTTCCCTCAACCTCTCGGTAGCGCCAGTATTCCAACACTTTTAGCTCACAGTATTTTCGCAAATATCCACCGTGGACAATTTTCAGAGCATTGAAACCAATTAAAGAAATTCGTTCTGTGGCTGAAGTATTCCCAGCGAGTGCATTGAATTGCTGCAACGGCAAATTTATTTCCCCTCCGGAAATACAGGAACGAGCGATTGCAACGGACTATCTTTTGGGGTTTCTTCCTTCCATAAAAACGCGAACTTTTATTTCTGAAACGGCATGCGTGGGCAGTGCATATAACAATACACAAAATGCCAAAGATTTTTTATTCATTCAGTAGTAAGTGAAAATACATAGCATAGAATTATATTTTTTATTATTAATCATTCGGTCATGTTGGCCTTTGCTGTGATATTCGTAGTTCAGTTCTGTCGTATTCCTCTATGAACTGACCAGAATTATTTTCGCCTCAGGGCAATAGTAACATCATATTTACAGTAGCATGCTGATGTTATTCAAACCTGAAGCAACACTGATGCCTATGAAAAAAAGGGTCCGTTTTAGAACCGTACAAGTGCCGCACTTGTAGCAAAGAAGTCGTTTTGGAGCAAAAGAATATTTTTTTTTTGAATCATCACGTACGTCCTTTTATCTTTATTTCCTTATTTTGTACTATTATTGTTTTTCTTTTTAGGTGATTGACTCCTAGAGTGAAGCACGGCACCACATTTACCATTTGCCACAAGCTGTACCTGCGGTACGTCAATTGTGTCTGCTTCGTACCGCCTTTTGTTGCCTCCCGTTGACTTTCACGGCCTTCGCAGTTGCATGCTGCCATGGGCCGACTTTAAGTCTGCACAATATTTCACATGGAGCATTTTTTTACACTACAAACTTTGTTGATATTTACCAGCTTTTGTTTCAACCCGCTAGATCGCTGAAAGCAGAAAGCCATACAGTCCCTCATTTTGCAAATTGCAAAGCTTCAACTGTTTAAATATTTGTTGACTCGATCTAACGTTCGTCCAGTCCACTTTATATTTTTCGATAAAGGTAACAGAAGACAAAAGCTATGTCGTTAAACCTAATAGAACTCAAATGGAACTATTCAACGTCCGTCTACTTTCTTATGTACTTACAGCAGGCGCTCATGCTGCTACAGTGAGTGCAGTGAATAGCACTTAACGTATCATTTCAGTAATTAATATTTGTGTTTGATTTCCTCAATCATAAGGTTTTACTTGAATACAACTACGAAATGGCGTCTAAACATGCTGCTTTTCCTGTTCTTACATCTAACCTTGTTATGTTAAAGCATCAGTTCTGCATTGAAATATCTACACTATATTTTAATACGCTTTATGAGAAATGCCAACTAAAGCCTTACCCTTTTCTTTCTTTGTTATGCTAAGCATAAGACATCAGTTCAGCTTTAATAAAAAATTATCATCTAATGTCTTACCTTTCTGTACCTTCTGCATCACGCTAAAACTACAATTCTGTTATGACATATATTCAGTATATGTTAAACAAAACAAGGGCTGTTTCTCGTCGTCCTTTATTTGCGGTATTGGAG
The DNA here is from genome assembly GCA_001587735.2 of Parhyale hawaiensis. Lineage (NCBI taxonomy): Eukaryota > Metazoa > Arthropoda > Malacostraca > Amphipoda > Hyalidae > Parhyale > Parhyale hawaiensis. The sequence goes on from LQNS02278181.1 coordinate 1,882,038, forward strand.
CAACTGTTCTTCTTTGAAAAATATCTGGCGGTTAAATGTCTTCCCCCTTGTATTCGGTGGGAGGAGAGAACACTTATCTTGCAAACTTTCGCGTCGAAAACGCAGCCAATTTTCCACCTCCGCTACGACAGGAAGCATCTTTCTATTTCTCGGGCATGTTAGGGATCCTTTCACCACGTTCGTCACCTCCTCTCCGTC
>LQNS02278181.1:1894981-1908097 GCA_001587735.2 Parhyale hawaiensis
GAAGAAGAACAGAGTGAAGAAAGATCAGTATGAATAACTGGTGAGAAGGAAGCAAAATGGGCACGAAAGACAGACAAGACGATCGTGACAACGACCCAACGGGTCACGGGTCGTCTAGTATCTACTAAAGCCTTACCCTTTTCTTTCTTTGTTATGCTTAACATAAGCCATCAGTTTAGCTTTAATGAAAAATTATCATCTAATGTCTTACCTTTCTGTTCCTTCTGCATCAAGCTAAAACTACAATTCTGTAATGACATACATTGAGTATATGTTAAACAAAATAATGGCCAAATGTCTCTCGTCGTCCTTTATTTGCTGTATTGGAGCAACTGTTCTTCTTTCAAAAATATTCGGCGGTTATATGTCTTCCCCCTTGTATTCGGTGGGAGGAGAGGACACTTATCTTGCAAACTTTCGCGTCGAAAACGCAGCCAATTTTCCACCTCCGCTACGACAGGAAGCATCTTTCTATTTCTCGGGCATGTTAGGGATCCTTTCACCACGTTCGTCACCTCCTCTCCGTCTCGCTTCAATTGAAGCGACTTCTATCTGCCGGCATTGGCCCACAAACATTGTTTCTTGCTTTCGACAAACGTCGCCCGGAGGCCCAAAATTCGATTACAGTCGGAGGAGGCGAGAAAGTCCTGGCGTGCGCCGGGCGCTATTTTATCTTCTGTGCACACGCGCCCGAGTTAGAGACGCGGACACGCCTGACGTCTTTCATTCAATTGTGTCCCGAACTGGATGACAGCCAAAAAGACAATCACACTCAAATTTTGCGCCGTATTCTTGCGCTTGCTCCTCTGGGTCCCGTGAAATAAAAGTTAATTAAAAGAAGGAGTGCCATTTTTTGTTTGGCAAGTAATTGAAAGGAAAAGACTCCTGCCGTGCAAAGTGCTCAACAAAAGAATGCTTGTCGGATTTAATGCATTTCTTCTTCGTTGTGCAGTCACAGATATAAATTAATTATTTGGAAGGAATTCAGTAGAATTTGTTCAATGCGTTGTTGACGCTTTGAAGGTGAAGCTTATCTAGAGTTTTATGTTGCTGTAACTTGAAAAAGTTCTTTTTCCTACACACAAAAAAGAAACTCCGAAGTATTGATACGATGGCTGCGGCTGAAGAACAAGGTGAACTTTCCATATCCTAATTCCTGTTGATGACTGATCTAATGGACAGTGAAAAATTATCTTTGTGTATTATTTTACCCAAGATTGTTTAAATGTTTGCTACTACTAGGTAATCATCTGAAATTTATGGCAGTCCATTTCGCTATTCATATTTTAAATTTCCCACTAGACACTGTATCTTTTCTTACCGTAATTCTGGATCACCCTAGAACACAGTCGTGGGGTATAACTAAAGGTGACGCTGCTACCTGTTCCTCATTAGACAAGTCTCTGATGCGTGATCGACAGGTGTGAAATAACTTTAAACAGTAAAAAATAATGGAAGGAAACTCCAGTCTAACACGCAACGTTAACAACATCCCGTTCGTGATTTCAAATAAGTTTTTTGCCATGGAATGAAAGCATCACATTATTGTAATGAATGTAATATTATTGCAGTGGACTAAAGATGCCCCAAACAGCCGTCCATGAAGCATGAATTGAAAGGCTCACACACTGTCTAGAATTTTTATGTATGGTTACTGGGGTCCATCACAGCCTCATGCTTTTGTGGTAAACACCGTGGAATTGTTGCCATACTCTCCGTTGCCAATTCGTGACTCATACAAATTTTTTGCAGCAGCAACACATTATCATATACGCGTGTATAATTCGCTCGAAGGCAACTACTGTACAATCCTTTCGGAAGGCCACACTGCGAAAAATAGCACAATGTCACACGCGGAACACAACTTTGACTTAGCCACGAAAACAATTTGTGCCATTTCCTACATATACTCACTTTTACTTCGCCAGATTGTAAGTAATAATTATCATCTGCAGCTATTAGTTTCTATTTTGAAAAACGGACGTGACCTTCACTCGTTATCTATCTGTCCAGCTACCCACGCCATTACATTTTGTTTTAACGCATCTGAGTTCGATGCAGCTCGCCATTATTTTTTTAGGACGTGACCGCCTACCGAAACTCTTATTCATTTCGCATTCACGCTATCACTCTGACAGTTTAATTGAGTCTCTGAAGTTTTCTTTTAAAACGGAATGGAGGCGTGCAAAATTCTGCGGCAACGCGGTAACGGTAACCTGATATCTCGATGTCCATCGCGCGATTCGCTGAGAGCTTTTGGAATACCAAGTCGGCGCCCAAAATTTGGGACTTCGTTGGGCGCATTCCGGAGATGCGAAGGTTGTCACCGCTGCATTTTTATGGGAGGGAATGGGCACCAGCTGGATTGGGTATCACCTTGATATGAAGGAGTCGGTAGCCGTGGAGAAACGCGTGAAAATGAGACTGTAAGTGAAATTTCTATCGTTTTGGGCTTGATGCGTCAGCTGAAATGAATAACTGCTTGGTGTTTTCTCTTGGTGACTAATGTAGCAGGGCGAAGAAAAAATATCGATACCTGTTATGATGATGTTGCCATTAGCAAAGAAGAGAATGAGATTGCAAACAAAATTACTCCTAACCTGCATTAATTTTATTTTATGGCGGTTACTACATTATTCAATAATATTTCTGTGGCAGTTGTGCATAGTCTTTCCTTTTGCTGTCTTACATAGAAGACCAGAAAGACTTGATAATTGATAATTACCTTGATATGGAGATGGTGATTACAGCTCTATATTCCCACACCCCTATATTGCGACACCCCTATGTTCCGACACCACTAGGTAAGGACACCCCTAGGTAAGGACACCCCAATGTTCCGACACTCCTATGTTCCGACACCTCAATGTTCCGACACCTAACCTAACCTAACATAGGGGTGTCTGAACATAGAGCAGTCACCGGAGATGGTTGGTGCCTGAACGATTTACAAATAATCTATGAAGAACGTTAGGTTTAAAACGTAGCAGAAAGTACTTTAATATTGCAGGGCACAGTTCATCATTTTATTTATTTGCAGTACTTAGAGCACAGCGCATCTTTAGACATCGTGCGATGCCGAACACTAAGGCTCGGCTATAATCTCCGCTAATAGATATACGAGGACAAGACATAGTGCTCTTGAAGTAAAAAAAAAATAGAACATTGATCATTAGATACACTGAGTTAGTATGTAGTTCAAAACTAGAACTGTTTTTGATGCTACAAAATTATTTTTAAACTAGCGCAACCTGTGGAAGTTTGACGGTTGATTGGTGTTTTCAAATTTTAAAATGTACTTAACTTAAACTACGCTATTGCAACTTACCTTGGTCAGACCTACTGAAGCTCTTCTAGCGTAATCCATACCATCTAAGCTGTGTAACACAAGTCGCGTATCCCTGGCGAACTCTGTCTAATCCTACCAAATCCGTCCTCCCTAACACGTATCATCTAGGCCAACACCAGTCATGAATCTAGATGCTCAATATATGTCTTAAAGCATGTCGTAAAACCTAATGCTCCTCATTCAAGCTGGCCCACGTCGCCTATCCTAAAGCCTCATGAACCTAACGCTTCTCATCTAGCTTAAAGAGCCTCATATTACTTAACGCTTCTCAACCAATCTAACGTACTTCAACAACCCTATCACTTCTGATCGAACTAATCGCACATGCTTTATCCTGGCTCTTTAACCCAAATTAGCCCATCTGAGCAGCATCTCATCTAACATAACGCACCGCATCTACCCTTATGCACATCATTGACTAAACCCACCTCATCTGACTTAACGCACATTACCTAGCCTAACGCTAGTTATATTGATGGTAATACTTCTAGTCTAACGCTCCACATCTGAGCTACTGCGCCTTATCTAACCTAACACTCGCCATCTAACGCTGCTTTATCTAACCTAACGATCCCTATCTGACATAAAGCTCATCATCCAATCAAACGCTTCTCATCTAAACTAACACACTTTATCATACATAACACGCTTCGTGTAAGCTCATAAAAAGAGGTAGAAGGAGTTGACCAATGTTCATACTTTTAATCACTGTAATAAATTACAGAGAGTCGGGTATTTTGACTAGGATGTGAAAATGCCAAAACTCTAGATTAGGCTGGCCATAAAAAAATGACGAAGTTGAATTTGCTTTAAGCCACGAGGAGTTCTAGCTGCCTATCTATTAGTGGAAGCGAACGGATAATTGCATAAAACCATAAACAAGAGCTTATTAAATATTTTTCCTCCGAGGTGAAATTACCAATTGTAGCAACGCTTTTCTGCACTTCTCTCGGTGACGTCTTTATAATTCAAATGATATGAAAAGCTGAGGTTCACCCCTTTTATATTTCCTCCCTGGGCAGCACCAAGAACATGCAGTTCAACCGAGAGAGTTTGCAGAAAACGGTGGGCAGCGTTGTGTGGATACCAGCATTGACCACATCAGGATCAATCTTTGACGGTAATGAGTATTAGACAGGAACATAGACCACAAGAGTAGATGACTCATAGGTCCAAGTGGCCGAAATGGGAAAAATGGGATTTTCTCAAGAGCTATTATCAACATGTCCGGACACGATCATGCAGGCAAGTGCCCAAGTGCGTCCCCGCCGTATCCAAGATACCTTCTCCGAAAGAAAAATGTTGGGTACCTTGGAATTTTTTTCTTCGGTATGTAGGGGGAAAAGAATAGCTCTTGAGTAAATCCCATTTTTCCGTTGCCGACTTTTGGCTGCCAGCGTCAGACCTAAGAGCCAAGTACTGTTGCGGTCTATGGCAGGAGCTCAAATAAAAAGGATGAAGCCAAGAGTCTCCTCGGTGAAGCTCAAGCTTCCGGTGTTGCTTTTCAGGGTAGCTGCTGACAGTCGCCGTCTGTACCAATCGCATATGAGTACATCAGTATGTTTGTTGCTCTTGCTTCACTTCCACCAATGAGATTAATGTAAGTTCGTTCGGTATTTCGTTCGTTGCAGTCACCAAGTTCCAGACGTTTTCGCTTTCATGAACAGCCATACCGGAATGGATGGAATGCTTCAACCATGGCTGGGCAAACCTAAAGCGGCAAGGCTCCCTCCTCCATATTAAAGCTCCTTGGTATTAGTCCTCTTCTCAGTGTTACGATAAAATACGATTAAACATTATAGGAAACTCAATGGATTCAAGAACGTACGAAAAAAGATCTCTGGATATTGTATACATCCGCAGTGAATAAATTTGGTAAAGCCCAAAGTGTCATCGATTTTGAGGCGCCCTTACTTTTGCTATCACCTACTAAGGCTAACTTACCTTTGATAAGATGAATTATATCCCATCTTATACTTCAGAGCAGAACGGAGAAGCGAGCCAATGAATCAAGCGAGCAAGACCAACAACTCTGAACTATCTCTCCTACGCTCAATGTTTATATAATCTCGTTGATTTTTTTTTAACAATATAACTGCAATCGAACTGCTAATGCAGAATTAACTTTTAGGATATGGAACAAGTATTTCAGAGCACAGAGTGTATTTCAAATTTATGACCAAGATACTTCTAAAAAAAAAATTTAAACAGTTGAGATGCTGGGTAACACCATCAGACATTAGTAGGCCCCAACAAATAATAATTATAATTTAAAGAATACGAGCAATCTGGTGTAATAACTGCGGCCTTTAACATAATGGTTCACTAGCGTCAAGAATAATATATAGCCAGGTAGGTACGCAAGTATCAGCATATTTTTGTATAGATCATTCACTGATGATCCTACGGTGCGTACAGATCATCCGCACAGACGAATGCTGGGAAATGGACGCGCTTGGAAAAGCATGGATGTGAGCATTTTCCACCACCTGCTGTCGGTCAGCTCTTCGTACAGCTTCGCAGTCCCAGCTATGTGAATCCACCGTCCCATACCTCGATGAAACCGAGCTGTGACGTATGGTTTACGTCACTTGGAAAGTGTACAGTGGAAGTCCTAAAACTTAGACTGGCACCTAGTCTCAGTTTTGAGGGGCATCTGAGCTTCGAAATAACAGGTTCTACAGTATACTTGTTTTCCCTCATTTAGTATTTTTTTCTAACTTCATAGGAAAACGTGAAGTCATTTAATTGAGTAATCTGCCAATTTGTTTTATATTATATTGTTACTAGTCACTAAATGTGGGTGGAATCAGCTATTACTCTAATTCACGACAGGTGAAGCTATATACAGTCCACCTTCGTACTTTTTTCAATTACGGGGGTCTCCCTATCAAGAGTTGACTCTGTGTCGGAAGTCTCTTCTTAAGGACTTGTACTATTCTTACTTCTTAAGGACTTGTGCTATACTTACTTCGCGGGTGCTTAGACTACACGATTGGTGTCCCCGCACTAGTCGCAAAATCAGAACAATATTTTCATTTGGCACATTTTAATTGCCATTGCCTTCGTAAATGTGATTGTGCACTCAAGGATCCATGTTGCATCTGTCAGCTTGATGGTGAAATTATAAGGTCCATAAAAAATAGAAGAAGTTAGATTACAATACGTTGGAAGGAGAATTAAGGAAAAGAATATGTGCTACAAAAGAAAATAATCGCATAATAAATAAGTTAAATTTACGCTGATACGTAAGCTGCTCGAAGTAGTGCTTTGTAACGAAAAATGCTCAACTTAGTCTTATTGAAAAGCTCAGGGCTAAAAAAGATTGAAATTTACAATGATTTTTTTTTTGCAGTATGAGTGTCTTTAAAAACCACTGCCAAAGAGATTATGTTTTCATCTGGTTTATCTCTCTGTTTATCTGTTATTTTGTCTAACTAGCACCAAGATAACTCAAAAAGTTATGGACGGATTTTGACGAAATTTACGAGGGTTGTTAGGTATGTTAGGAGGAACAGATGCTTAAATTTTGAGGAAGATTCGTTCATCCGTTTGTTTGCTTGTTTGTCTGCCTCATTTTTCTCAATGCCATCCCTCAAAAAATTGTGGACGGACTTTTATGAAATTTACAAGAGTTGTTAGGTATATCACTATGAGTGAATAACATATTTTTTATGATGATCTGTTTGTTCGTTAGTTTATCGCTGTTTTTAATTTTATTCATTTTAAAACAATATTTCAAGAGTTAGGAATAGATCTTTATGAAATTTACAGGAGTTGCTGGTAATGTTAAAAGACATGAATGATTAAATTTTGATGATGATCGGCTGATCTGTATGTGAGCTTGACTAATTTTTGTCAGAATATTTGTTAGCAGAAGAACTCAAAAAATTGTTAATGGATCTTCAAGAAAATTAGTGAGACTGTTAATACTATTGAAAGGCGAAGTTAAGTGCTTAGATTTTGATCTTGATACACAGGAAATCATGGTTTCAGCACCAATTTGAATTTTTCTTTAGCTTTTGCCTTGCTTGGCGGAGGTATGCGCTCTCAGGGTGTTCTAGTTTGCCGTCAGATTGTCTCAAATCACAAGTCCATTCTTTGGTTGAAGAAAATTGTTACATCAAACTGAAAACGTACAGAACATACCTGCTAGACATGCATTTACATAGCTAGGTATGTATGTAAAAAAATGCCTAAACGACAACACATTTATAAAAAAAAAGTTTGTAAATGAAAAGCCATGTAGAAACTACCTTCAAAAAATGCCTTCCAAAAAATACGGGCAAAAACTCACAGAGTTTTCCGTCGGATGCCAGTGGAATGCCTCTCTTTTCTCCAGAAACTCTTTATTCTTTATGCAGATAAAGCTCCTGACGCTCATCGATTTTCTAAAACCCCCATTGTTTAGAAACATTCGTTACACGCTGAACCAATGTTCCCACGGGGCCGATGGTTCATTCATTGGCGTCTCTTAATGAGATAAGTCTTGGATCATAACTCGGCACCTTCATTAACCTTTCCTTATCTCTTCCTTCCAGGTCAGATATCGGAAAATGGAGGCGAAACAAATGCAGTCTCGGCCCAGGTCGATGATGCCGAACACAGCAGCCTGTGGGGTCGGCCGAGACTTCCTCCATGCAGCTGAAGAATGTCAGCCTCACCTAACAGATGAGCTCTGCGAGGTCTATGGAGACACTGAAATATTCCGCAGGAAAAAGATGCGAAAATGTCGTCCCAGTCGAAGTATTTTGTACTCACGTAGTTAAGCTAAAATTATCTCGAAATTAATTGACCCACTGGGAACGTAAGGCTCCCGATAAATTGAATGACTTGTTGGATGACCTCCGTAAAGTCCATGAAGACACTGGAATATTCCACAGTAAAGGGATGCAAAAATGTCCTAGCCGAAGTAGCTATTTGAACTCATGGTATTTAAGCTAAAATTGCCTTGAAATTACTTGATCCTCTGGTAACGTAAGGTCCGAGATAATGTGCATAACTTATTAAATGAATTCTGCAAAGTCTAGGGATACACTGGAATATTCCACAGCAAAATTTTACGGCAGAATTGTTTGGGCTTACGGTAGGGAAAAATATCATCTAAGCTACTTATAAACTGATCAGCTGGGAATCAAATAGTCATAATAATGCTTGTATAAGAAAAATAGTACATAATTTCTTAGGAGCACAGTTTTCATTGAATTAATAGGTTCACATGTATGTCACACCGGTACTCTGATTTATATTTACATTATTATGGTAGAGTTGGGTTCTAATAGTCCAATGGAGAAAACATATCAAAGAAAATGTATTAACATAATATTAGCCTGTGCATGCAGGAAGCTATTATACAAATGTCGCCAAAATATGAAATCTTGACCAAGCACAGCGTAAGCCTCAGTCCGGATTGAAGCAATTCTTCTGTGGCAACAAATTGATATAGAAGTGTCAGCTCTCACCTGAGGGCTATACAGGGGCGTTTACGACCAAGAACAGTGAAGTATATTGTCCTTTAACCCACTTTCTTTTCTGTGCTGAATGTATTGACAAGCTCCTAAGCTTCTTTATTTCAAATGGACACTAGTTGGTCGAGAGAACTGTGATCCAGCCCTTGAAGCAATTTGTCATCAGCGTAGCTGTTGGCGTTGATGCTGCGCCCACTTTCATACTTCGCATGCAAACTCATTACGGTAAAGCCTGTTGTGCGCCTCTGTAGTGAAAACACAGAAAAAGAGTATCTGCGAGTGATCCCCCCCCCCCAGAGAATGATTGATCCGTCGCACGAAACACTCATGAATCCTGTAACTGAATTTCAACAATTTTACGATGCTTACTGGGACCGCTTTATATACGAATTATTTAATTAGCGTACGGCGATTCATTCTGTAAATTGCTTGCTTCGCATACATACAACTTGCTTACAGACACTAGAGTGGCTTAAAAGATTAGTGTCTATCATCTGCTACCATAGAAAAAGATGTTATTTCTCTTACGTGCATCAGACGACGACAATACTGAATGTCAGCTGTCCTCAATGCAATGCCAATTTTTGCCATCAGTAGGAGCTTGAACACTTTATGGTTGCTGGTGCGATTGCAATAGTCATCTAGTTCCCCTTTACAGTCACGGTTTTACTTTTCTGTTCATATTGGGTTTCATAAAACACCCAAATGGGCCTGGAAATGAAACACAGCCGCAAACATCCATCGAACAGTACAGCTATTAGGTAATCAGCCGAGGTGCAACATACTTACACAGCTCAAGGGATATCCGAACAGCCCAGGAACTGTACCTGCCAGTTTTTAGAGCTATAGAGACTCGTTCTGTCTCATGACACGTAATGGCATCGATCATAAGTCCTAGAGCATCAGGGGAGAGGACATCGTTTGCTGCTTGCTCGTGAACAATACCAAGTACTAGGGATTAAACGAATAAAATCTTGCTGGAAGACGAATAGATAACTGCCTGAATATTTTAATGATAAAGTTTTGATAACAACCTGTCACGTTGAAAAATGTCATTTCTAAAAGTAGTTGTGACTCGTATCACTGAAAAAAAACATCTAGATTAACAGTCGGGAAAAATTAGAGAGCAATATGAAATATAACGACTACAAAGGGCCGATGCTAGAATATAATAGGCCGAATGTTAAGTACCTGATTTAAATATATATCCATTATTATTTCAGGGTTTATATATGGTTGAAGCGGAGCAGTTTGCTGAGAATTTAGCCTGTTCTCCCAGAAACAAATGCTATTGCGTTGGGAACACTTAACAAATATCAGAGAGCGGGACTTCCAACGAATAAGAGATCACAATAAGTTTCACTCTTAAACATATAATTATATATCACTGCAGAGAGCTCCACCGTTTGAATGGCCTACAGTAATTTTACGCCTATTTCCATAATTATTGTGCTTTATAATAGAATGAGCTGTTCAGTGAAAAGGGTGTTGGCGTCGAAAACAAGGGAGTGCAGTGACATTTCCCACTATTCATGGTGTTGGGTAAGGTAAAGTTGTAACTGACACAAACTAGTCGGAGCAAAACCTGATATTTTGGTGCTCTGACGCCGTGTTGCGTTTATATCAAATGCGCAAAAATTGTAGCGTGCAAATGATATCAGAAAACAACTGAATTTTTCAAGCTGTGACATCCTGTGACTGTTGAAATATGCAGCAAGCTTTGGAACCAAAATATTGCGGGAAAGAATTGAGATTTGATCAGGAATTCTACTTGTGACGGCCGGAATTAAAATAGAACAGCGAATGGAATTCCCAGTGAATTGTTATAAGGGGCTGACATCTCAATCACATATTGGTTTCCACAGATATTGGAGACATATTAGATAACCAAGAAGTCTGCCCGAATTTTATTGTGAATTGTCTAACGGAAGCCTGCAAGAGTTTTTTTGCACCCCGTGATTGACAAGCAGAAGGGGCGAACCAGAAAATACTCTCAGCCATCACATTTCTCTTTCTTGTTGTGAACCATCCAAAATGACATCCTGGCTGTGACTGCTGGTACATAATTCGAAGTCCACAAATTATGAACATGAAACGACGAACGACTGCCCGATCGCCCAAGTTAGATATTTATTTAGAATTATGTGTAGATATCATGAATATGAAAATGTGAACGAGGAGGCCAGACTCTGACTGCTGAAGATACGAGAACCAGAGCTGAGTTTAACGTCGTCAACAACTCCTTGTCTGTTTTAAAGAGAAAGTTCTAATAATTCCTTAACCACATTAGAGAGAAAGTTCTCCTAATTTTTTATCTGCATCAGAGACAAAGTTCTAATAATTTATTACCTGCGTAAGAGAGAAAGTTTCAATAATCCCTTATAGCACTAGAGGAAAGGTTCCAATAACAACTAAATCTGCATTTTAGAGCTTATCTGCATTATGGAGAAAGTTCCAATTATTCCTTGTTTGCATTAGAGACAAGCTGCCAATAATTAAATTATCCGCATTAGTGAGAAAGCTCCAATGATCATTTATCTGTGTTAGAGAGAAAGTTCACAACGGAAGGAAAAAACGAAGGGGGATATGCAGTCACCTAATTGGTGCAAGGTTTGGGCGTTATCTTCACCGCCACAGCTGGAGGTGGAGCTGGGGAGCAGTGGGTGAAACATGTCATACTTAATCCAAACTCTTTGTTTGTTTTTATTTATTTTCTTTTTCGACGCGCTACAACGTACTTACATCCACTTAATTGCGTTGCACTAATAAAAGTGGCACGAGTTGGAAATTTTTGGAAAATCGCATCCATGAGTTTCATGATATGCTCCAGCTAAAATACTGGAAATTGCCTTCGGTAGAGGCGAAGCACAGTGTACAAACAAGTTTTTTGTGTGTCTCAAAACCAAATTGTCTTATTTGCAAGGTCATGTTTCGATTCGAACTAAATAATCGTGTGAATAGCTCTATCTGAACGGCAAGCAAGTTATTCTTGGGGACTTTAAGTCTGTAAACTTTTTGATTTCCATTAATTTGATAGCTTTATATCTGCTAGAAAGCAATAATTATAGACTATTGCAGTCTGTAACTAAGCAGTTGAGTTTATTGCACTGAAATCCCTTGCTAACAAAACCAGTGAGAGGTTGTTACTGGCACAATGTTCATCCAAAGTGAAATAAATTCGACTAACATCCAGTATTAACCAACGCCGCACCTATATGGGCATCGGATATTCACTATACGGTTGTCTGGGAGTGTGCATGATAGCCATGATGGGGATGTACTATCCTCTGTAGCTGCTCGTATAGTCAGAAGTAGTTGGAGTGCATCACAGTTACATATCAGTAGATTTTAGGGCCTAAACATCCGGTCATAACCAGAGCATTTTGCAAATGTGTTGATCATAGTGTTCTTAATAATGAATATACTGTAGATCATGTAGGGGCGGCCTCGCTTTTAGATTGTGAGATACCCTGCACAGATACAAGTAATTCTGTAGAGAACTAGAGATGACTATCGATGTGAAGCTAATGGATTATGCAGTTTTATGCACTAGCGTAAATGAAGAATGAAAGAATAGCAATGGCGATGATCAAACTAGAAGCATAATTGTAATTAGAAAAATAGATTCATTGTAGTTGTACTTGAATACGACCGTCAAAATCGAGTGAAATTTGGATTGGCTGTATTTCCTCAGTACCTATTCACGAGCTGCTGCTGCTCACGCGTAGTTTTGTTTAAATCAATCTAAATAATTGATTGTTAAATCCACGATTTGGCATACACATTTACTGAAGAACAGGTTAGCCAGAAAGTTTGGATTGCGAAGAGCACAATTTAAAACTTAAATGCCAAAACAGCTAAACTTGGGTTAGAGCTGCGTTACCTATTTGTTCCTTTTTGTATCCTTACCCTATTTGTACCAGGTTGTGCTACCGCGCTACTAAGACTTTAATACAATACCACAAGTAATTATTGCTGCAAAATTTCACAGTCTGGTGCCAATAAGTTTAACAAATGGGATGCGACATACAGCATTAGACTACTTGGTAGTGACGCACTTCCTGATGACGCATTAGCTACAGGGTCTAGTTGAACATACTTTCCAACTGCTGAAACTTGCAAGTATATGTAGTACAGTACAGCAGGTTCCTGCCCTTCAATTCTTCTACATCTGATCCTCCCTGCAGGCGAGCTCTGCGCGATATTACGGCTAATGTGTTTATGATCCTCTAAATCCAGGCACACATGACGGCAGAAGCCAAAGCGAGGCCACCGTTCCAAGTAAATGTGGGTCTGAGT
>LQNS02278181.1:1912067-1929206 GCA_001587735.2 Parhyale hawaiensis
CAGAAGAGCTCACACCAAGCACAGCGCTCTTCAAGGTGGACCACCACTTATGTGGGCTAACAGACGAGGCTAACAACTCCCTGGACCTCAAATTGTGCTCCCTCTCAGCTTCCTCATTGAAGTATCAGGTGTTAGCCCTTAATTACAAGTGAGATATCCACAAACTTAATCTTAGCCCGGAAATATGAAGTTCGGAAGGCTCAACGTAATGGGGTTGCTTGTAACACCTCCAACACTATTCTAAATGGCGAAGGCAAAATTTCAGTCTGCAATACCGGAAAAGTCAAGTCGAGTGGGCTTTGCCTATCTAGATCGACTTTGCCGACCTAATCGAACGTACCCCTATGGTACTGTATATGTTGTGTTCGGCATTAATTTTTTTCTGGTAAGATGTTCACCCAAGGAAGCATTTTAGGCCCGTTATTATTTAACATTTTTATTAATGATGTTACAACCCTCGGTATGAATTGTGTATTGTGTGTGGATGACTCAGTTTTCTACACCAATGGTAGTAATTCTCAAGCTACTATAACTGATATGCAAACTTTTTAAAATGTGTTGCGTGAATGGTTAACTCAAAATAGATCAACTGCCCATGAGAATAAAACCAAATTAATGCTTCTCTCCCCCTGTACTCACCAATAATTGCCACTTATCTTCTTTAACAATAACATACTAGAGTGGGTGCCCCAAATAAGATATCTTGGACTGATCCTGGATGAAAAGCTGTGTTTTAAGTCCTATATTGAAGACAGGGGTTCTCGGCATAATCTATGCATATCCAATTAAGTTGATCGTGAATCATTAAAAATAGTTTACTACTCGTTGGCTCATTCAGTGCTGGTCCAGAATATCATCGTTTGGGGCGGGGTCCCACGTTGTCAACTTCACAAACTAGAAGTTGCAATGGGAAGTACTTGTCTTTACAAATGTTGCAATTTCAAGATGTTTACAACTATTCCTTACTTAATTTTTCTATTTATGTTTAATAATCATCCTGAAGTATTTCTAAAGTATTTCAGTCCCCTTATTTCCCAACAAAATTACGAAATGAGACGTTCTGTTCTCAATCTCCCAACTGTGCGTGTTGACGTTGAGAAACGAGCTACAGTATTTCAATTGCAACTCTTCTTAATAGACTTCCAGAGTATTTATTAAATCTCATTTCTGATAATGTCTTGAAAAAAACGTTTTAAAGGACACGTCATTCAATTTTATTAGATTTTGTTTTATGTTACCCAAAAAGTTTGTTAAACTTTCAGTAGCTAACCCGATGCATTATTCTACAGCGTATTACTACTTCACCAAATACTTGTAATATATAAAATGTGTCTGTGTGTAATAAGTCTATCAAACCTATTTCTGAAGAATGTACATTACAAAATATTTATGATGTTGGTCAGCTGCAGGAGGAAGATGATTGACAGCCACAGCGTTTCCTGCAAGTTGTATGAAAGCTCAATACAACAAGCATGAATAATCAATCAACCAATGTTTAGATATAAGATTGGGAGAGGAAGAAGGCTTGGAGACGTTGATAATCTCCAGAATGCATCGTGTACGAGAAGATGTAAATCTGGCAATATAGATATTTTGGCCTTTCGAACAATCTTACAAACGTATTTGCGTGCTCTATTTTCTATTCTTAAAGTTCCTGTAAGCGTTTTTGTTTGAGCCCCTAAAAATCAGCTTTATGTATTATTGTTTAAAGACTGTTGTTACATGGCCCAAAATGCCACATTGGGCTACTCAAAAAACAGTTCTGACCTTGAATTGAGCATCAGTGGAAAAAAGTTTGTGTTCGCTGTCTGAGGCACGTTCAACTGAAAGCCAAAATTAAGCCTGAGAGGCTTGACTTAATCGAAACTTCAAATAGGCTCGTTGGCTTTGGCTGACTTAATTGAGTTTTAGGCATTGGCCTTCAATCGGTTACTCTTAAAACTTGCAGAAACTCAATCTTCTCCTGTAAAATGGAGCTTACATCCGGTGTACCGTGATTCCGTTGCTTGTAACACTCACAATACGATTCATTTTGGCAATGCCAAAGCTTCTGTCTGAAGTTTCAAACAAGTCAAGCCTCTAAGGCGTAATTTTAGCACCCAGTCGAGCATGCCCCTAGTCTTGGTGCAGCAACACTGAAGAAGATGTTGCTCCGAAACCGTCACGCTTTCCCGTGCTGCAAAAGCACGCCAAGTCAGGGACATCCATCGGAACATGGGTAGGCATACTGGTTTTTGGACAGCAATTTTCTCTCTAGTGCAAGCGTTTTAATGACACTGACCTGCTTGAATGCAATGCCAAAGCTTCTGATTAAGGTTGAGAGAGTGCGGCTGTAGCATCTAGAATTTTTGACAGTTTCTAATTGTCACGTAAAGATATCTGCAACCGGTAAGTTTGAGGGAGGAACAAGCGAGCGAGAACAAGAACAACTCATCACTCCGATTTCAGTACTGAGTGGTGGTTCAATAATATTAATCCGTGCTAGGATATTAAAAACTGTGCTCATTATCGTGAGTTTGGCTGTGTGCGATTGGCTCTCTTTTGACAAGCCTTAACTTGTATAAAGCGAAGTGGATTTGCCAGCTTGAAAGAGTTTTTCGTAACAAATCGAAGAATTCCCTTTACGGGCGTCTCATACGCAACTGGCTTGCTGATAGTGCCTAAAAGTAGGTCCATTGTAGCTGAGCTAACGTGCCAAATAGAAGTTTAAGGCTCATCCGATTCACTTACTTTGCTGGAGCCAAACCAGTTGAACTTCCACTCGCTGAACCATGGTGGTTCCTAACCTTTTCTAGGCCTGGCACCACTAGAAAACATTTAATATGTTTTGCGCTCCTACATAATTGATAACTCATCAAATTAAAAAGAACTAAATTTAAAGTAAACTTACGCATCAAATTTATTTAACCTAAGTGTTGAATGAATTACATAATCCAAGATTGCTCACGCACTACAAGATCGCCTCGCATCCACAAGGGTGCAAGCACCCCATGACAGTTTCGTAAAGTCACCGCCTGTCACATTTTTTCGGAAAAGCATAGAAAATTCAGTAAGATTTACCGGTACAGAAGATATCTCAGGAAATATGACCACTTCATAAATTACAGACACAACTGTTTTACCGTCAATATTTTCTTCTTTCTTGCATATAGTCTGACTATTCTCCAGACCGAAACCATCGCCTAAAATTACATATATATATATATATACGCGTACAAGAATTGGCTCATCATTTCATGTATCACTGATATATTAATTGTGTCAGTGATTTCGCCCCAGTGCATGAATTAAACAACCGACAGCACAACAAGTTCATAGGACTGCACAGGTAAAACAAATGTAAAATTTCGCTCGCCAGAGTAGCAAACATTTCAATTCTTCAACGTTACACCTACAGTAGATTGTTAATTTCATGGAGCATTTCTTGAAACTTTGTGCTTCAGTCTTTTTCTAAAATGCGCTCACCGAAGTGCTTGTTCTCAGCCACCAGAACGAATATACACAAATATTGGAAAGGTCAGCTGGAAGGTGGTATCTATTGGAAACGCGATGTATTATTAAAAAGAGTGCCTGCTGAGACGTACATATGTCATGGAGCTTCAGTTCGCTCGGTGTTTCGACCAAGTTGTATTGTGGGGGCAAAGAAGCCAATTCGTTGGGTCTGTGGAATATGAAGCACCTAACAAATGAGTCGTTTTATCTTGAGTCTTTCTTGCTGTGACGTGTAAGGTGTTCGATAACTATCACCTTTGTGAAACGAAAGTATTGAAGTTCGCTGTGTATATCAACTTGCAACTTACTAAAGAAAAAAAAACATCAAATTATTGGATAATCAATTGGTAGGAGACTCTTCATTAATCTTGTATATCAGCCTAATAGTGTTTATACGCGTTACAGGTAGATTGTGAGATCAGTGATTCCGCAAAATTAATTTAATGTTCAGGAAATTATAAATAAAAATTAACATCTTCTGCACAATCACCTCGTAAAAAATTTTGTCTCGTGACATCAGTATTGCAGTTTAGTAGAGATATTTATGTTTTACTTTTGTACTCGCGTAATGGCCTGTCTTCACGTTAGTCTTTCGAACTCGTCCATGAATCCACTTGTCTGAATGTTTTGTAGCACCGTTATAAACACAAATGTGTATACGCCACAAATAGTTACTGAGATGCTTGCCGTCTAATTAGTAACTATGGGAAGTGTCTCTAGGCAAGTTACGGATATTTCTTTAAATTTGGAGTGAAATAAAATTAAGAATCTGTGCACGGTATAACACTTCGGACACTTTCAGGAGTGGACACGTTCATATGATTAAAGTGCATTGACTGGCCCTAAGACTATACTATGACTTCTAGAGTTACACTTCAGTTTTGCTTTGATATATTGCACCATTTTGTTTTATACTTTTTGAGAACGTAACAGTTATGAATTCGACGAGGTCTTATCTCCAAGTGACAACCACCAAGCAAAATCTTTGAAATTTCCAGGGAATTCTGGAAGTCACTGATTTCACAATCGTACCGTAACATAATCATGCAGACACTTCCAAATGTCATCACAAGGTATTTTTGCTGCTTGAATTCGTCCAAAAAATAGGAACTTTCACAATCAAATATTTGCTTAGAATTTTGGAGACAAAAGGACCACAGAACAAAAAGCGTAATTTTTATTTTAAGCCCATCAAAAAAATTATTTCTTGTTCAAAGTTCAATTTTACGCAGTAGTTTTTACTTCCGACAAGCTAGGAAGCTATGTTTTTGTTGAGTTCGTCTTCCTTTTCGTCTGCCGGTCTGTCACCAAGACAACTCAAAAATTTAAGGCTGGATCTCCAAGAAAATTGCAGAAGTTTTTGTTACTGTCAAGAGGCACAAGTGATCAAATTTTATTGGTGGTAAAAAGTACATCGAAGTTTCTGGACCAAGATGAATTTTTCATAACTTTACCTTACTCCGCTGAGGTACGGACTCACAGACTACTTTAGTTATTATTGAAGTCGTGCGTAGGACAAACTGATGAGGTGTACATGCATTGATCTGAGAAAAAAAAAAACTCATCCGTCAAAATGCATCTGTACTTTTTCAGCGCATATCCTTTCTTGTCCCATGTCACATTATAGGTATTGAATAAATGTCTATGGTTATGTGGCATTATTAATTACCATCTATGGCATAGTCGTTATTGCTATGTTGAAGTTCCGAGACTTTTCTTTTTGTAAATAATGCGATTTTTAACATTAACAGGTTGATTGCCATGATGCCTCCTCAGAGAGTTTCGGCAATGCCAACGTTAATTTAGGCATTTTCAAAGCAGGATTGGCCTAATAATAGGACTCTATCGCTAATAACATTTTCCAGGAAATATTGAGAATCTCTTAACAAATACAATAGAAGTATATTTTTAAAATTATATGTATTTATAAACATACTTTAATAACCATGTTTTCCTTTCTACTTTCAGAGACTAATTTTGCTGAAAAAAAAATAATTGAACGAATTGTATGTCTTCTGTATAGTTAATTCAAAGTACTACAGTTTCTAATTCATTTAAACGGGAACGTAGAAGAAAAAACAAAAGTGGAAAGTGAAAAGAGTAATTCAGTGTCTAGTTTTTATCACAAGGACAAACTTTTTAGAGCAGATTTAGAGCAAATTCACGGCGCAATGAGCACGAAGAGCAAATCTTCAATTCTGCCGTGCAAAAACCTGTGGAATTTTGCAGGCATGTTTACAGTTTTTACGTCTCGCCGAGCCACAATCCTGCCCCTGTCGCTGGTGCTGCTGTTACTGCAACAGGCAGGTTAGTGTGGTTGCATGAAGCCTGTTGCATTCGTGATGTTATAGAAGTGAATAAGTGTGTGAAGTATAGTTTTAGCCACTTATTATATCAAAAGTTCGTTTGCAGGTGATCCAACGGGTAAATTAGTGTTGTAGCATCCAGGCTGATACAATGTCATGTTGTAGAACTAAATAATTCTATGAAGTGATAATTTGAACATTGGTTATGGGAAAAGTTCAGGTAGGCTAGTGTTGTTGCATGAAAATTTGTTGAATTCGCAATATCATGTAAAAATAAGTTTACCCATTCATCTCCAATAATGTAATTTGAGGTGTGTTTAATTGCGGAAGTAAATTGCATTGTTAAAGGTTCAGCACACGGTATAGCTATAGCACTATGTTGCCGCATGCGCTGCTGCTTTGAAGAGGAAGCATGGCACGGTGAAAAAATTAGTTTCAGTTTATTATTTCTCAAGTCGAAGCACTTAACAGAAAACACAGGCCCGGTTACTAGAAGACCAATTTCAGAGTTGGCAACTCTCACAAATGACGGCCAAGCTCTGTCTAAGATAAACTCCAATTGAAGTTAGACGTAATATATAGCATTAGCAAAACAGTTTAAGCTCCTATTAAAGTTCGTATTAAGTCCGGTAGACTAAGTCCGGTAGGTGAGCCTGCAAATAAAGAAAATAATTATAGCTCTACCCTTCAGTGCGCATATCTCTGACAATATTTCACATATTTCACCTATGGTATCTTTTATTAATTTAGATCACAATAGGCTATAGGCTGGCAATAGATCCGACCGAATGCCGGTCTACGGCCAGCCCCATGACACACGTGCGCCCGGTGCGCGTTCGACAGGTCAAGTGCCGCACGATTGGAGGTGGCGCAGCACCTCGCACCTACGCATAGTAATTTCTAAGAAAAGGTGCATATCACATAAGAACGAACATTTCTAGTAATGCAGATTAAAGAATATCTATGAATCGTGACTTCTAGGAGAAGACAGATTACAATAACAAAAAAGAATTCTATGCACTATAACAGCATCATCTGCGAAAATATAGCAATTTGTCGTCGCAATTTATCAGGTGTGTCTACTTCAGCAGTCAAGTTAGTATTTGTGTATCATAGAAATCTCTGAGTGAATGTTACAAACTACGCGCTTGCCAATGTATCATCAAAAGCGTATCTGTGCGTGCCCATACTGCGACTGACAGGTTTGTGCATTTACGTAGTTACAGAGAACGCCGCTCTAGCCTTGTTGCTGCAAAACTGCCTGGTATAAATCATTAGTTTAACCTTTAACCATTAAAGTATTTGGTGGCTCACCTACTTTAGTATGATAGCATGAAATGTTGTTGCGAGCATATATTAGAGAAATTATTTGTACTTCTATACCACAAGTATGATATTTCCTTATTGGTGTTAGGACAAGTACTTCAGCCCTAGCAGGCAGGCTAAGTATTCGGTATGTTATACTGTACTTCCAAAATAACATATGCAGTATATGTACTCCAAGTTGAAACCGTTAATTATCTTGTAAAATGCTTTAGCAAGTGCTCCTGCTTCAATCAACCAACTTTATTAAGTACTCACAGGGCTGGTACATAGTTTATCACTAGACTTAAGTTAGATACAGAAAGCGGTTGATAATCTTAGTACACTCTACACTGTATTTTGGTTCGTTGTTTGGCCTCTGCTTGATAAGAGTATGCGCTGCCATCGGCTATACATATTCGACAGTCCGTAGCAAGGGTCATCGCAGACCACATTTATCAGTGAATTAGCTGATTTTTCTATCCTGTTTTGGAGACTATAAGCACATTTCCTTGTTCTGACCTTCAGACAGTCAGTATACTTATGAGCAAATATCACACTAGCACTATACGACCTAGGTACATTCATAAGCCGGCGAAATGTGTCATTATAATCCACACGTAGGCACTCAATGGCCTTCTGCTTGAAGTTCGACCTAAGCAAGTTATAGTACATAAGGTAACAATAGCTGCGAAACAATTGCCACTTGACCACTGCAGTACAGTGACCAAATTTCATCACTAGCAAGTTGCCCACGGCGTGTAACTTCCGAGTTTCTTTCTCCATATCCTGGTTATCACAAAAATCATCAGGGATTTTTTGGCACAAATAAGAGAAGTCGTTTTATACATAATTGAGCTCTACGCCATTGAGATATGTCACTTTATCGGCCGGCAGGTTTGTTTTTTGTTTCCTAGGTTTAATGTACATGCAGACAGGTTTCCCAGTATTATATTCACTGCAAAGTTCAGTAGCTACATTTTCACAAATTCTAAGTAGTTATTGGAGTCTGCTGAAGTGGGGAGCAGCAAGAACCATGTCATCAGCATAGCTTAGCGCATTTACTGCCTTACCATTAATATGGCACCCTACTCCGGCTGCGTTCAGTTGGGTATGAATATTGTCAATGAAGATATNAAGCGTAGATATGATACGGGTGAAATGAACTCAAGTCTCTAATTTACGCCTATCTATTTGTGAAGAGCGTGACACACACACCCACACACACACACACACACGTAGATACAAGCGTATTAATATATAGATATTTTGTAGCACCGTTATAAACGCAAATGTGTATACGCCACAAATAGTTACTGAGATGTTAGTCGTCTAATCAGTATCTATGGGAAGTGTCTCTAGGCAAGTTACGGACATTTCTTTAAATTTAGAGTGAAATAAAACTGAGAATCTGTGCACGGTAACACTTCGGACACTTTCAGGAGTGGACACGTTCATATGAACTGAAGTGCATTGACCGGCCCTAAGACTATACCATGACTTCTAGAGTTACACTTCAGTTTTGCTTTGATATATTGCACCATTTTGTTTTATACTTTTTGAGAACGTAACAGTTGTGAATTCGACGAGGTCTTATTTCCAAGTGACAACCACCAAGCAAAATCGTTGAAATTTCCAGGGAATTCAGGAAATCACTGATTTCACAATCGTACCGTAACGTAATCGTGCAGACACTTCCAAATGTCATCACCAGGTATTTTTGCTGCTTGAATTCGTCCAAAAAATAGAAACTTTCACAATCAAATATTTGCTTAGACTTTTGGAGACAAAAGGACCAGAGAACAAATAGCGCAATTTTTATTTTAAGCCCATCAAAAAAATTATTTCTTGTTCAAAATTAAATTTGACGCACTAGTTTTTATTTCCGACAAGCTACGAGGCTATGTTTTTGTCTAGTTCGTCTGCCTTTTCGTCTGCCGGTCTGTCACTAAGACAACTCAAAAATTTAAGGCTGGATCTCCAAGAAATTTGCAGAAGTTTTTATTACTGTCAAGAAGCAGAAGTGATCAAATTTTATTGGTGGTGAAAAGTACATCGAAGTTTCTGGACCAGTATGAATTTTTCATAACATTACCTTACTACGCTGAGGTACGGGCTCACATACTACTTTAGCTATTATTGAAGTCGTGCATAGGACAAACTGATGATGTGTACATGCATTGATCTGAGAAAAAAAAACTTATCCGTCAAAATGCATCTGTACTTGTTCAGCGCATATCCATTCTTGTCCCATGTCACATTATAGGTATTGAATAAATGTCTATGGTTATGTGGCATTATTAATTACCATCTATGGCATAGTCGTATTGCTATGTTGAAGTTCCGAGACTTTTCTTGTCGTAAATAATGCGATTTTAACTTTAACAGGTTGATTGCCATGATGCCTCTTCAGAGAGTTTCGGCAATGCCAACGTTAATTTAGGCAGTTTCAAAGCAGGATTGGCCTAATAATAGGAATCTATCGCTAATAACATTTTACAGGGAAATATTGAGGATCTCTTAACAAATACAATAGAAGTATATTTTTAAAATTATATGTATTTATATACATACTTTAATAACCATGTTTTCCTATCTATTTTCAGGGACTAATTTTGCTGAAAAAGAAAAGAAATAGTTGAACGAATTATATGTCTTCTGCATAGTTAATTAAAAGTACTACAGTTTTTAATTCATTTAAACTGGAACGTAGAAGAAAAAACAGAAGTGGAAAGTGAAAAGAGTAATTCCGTGTCTAGTTTTTATCACAAGGACAAACTTTTTAGAGCAGATTTAGAGCAAATTCACGGCGCAATGAGCACGAAGAGCAAATCTTCAATTCTGCCGTGCAAAAACCTGCGGAATTTTGCAGGCATGTTTACAGTTTTTACGTCTCGCCGAGCCACAATCCTGCCCCTGTCGCTGGTGCTGCTGTTACTGCAACAGGCAGGTTAGTGTGGTTGCATGAAACCTGTTGCATTCGTGATGTTACAGAAATGAATAACTGTGTGAAGTATAGTTTTAGCCACTTATTATTTCAAAAGTTCGTTTACAGATGATCCAACAGGCAAATTAGTGTTGTAGCATCCAGGCGGATACAATGTCATGCTGCAGAACTAAATAATTGTGTGAAGTAATAATTTGGACATTGGTTATAGGAAAAGTGCAGGTAGGTTAGTGTTGTTGCATGAAAAGTTGTTGAATTCGCAATATCATGTAAAAATAAGTTTAACCATTCATCTCCAATAATGTAATTTGAGGTGTGTTTAATTACATAAGTAAATTGCATCATCTGCGAAAACATAGCAATTTGTCGTCGCACTTTATCAGGTGTATCTACTTCAGCAGTCAAGGTAGTATTTGTGTATCATAGAAATCTCTGAGTGAATGTTACAAACTACGCGCTTGCCAATGTATCATCAAAAGCGTATCTGTACGTGCACATACTGCGACTGACAGGTTTGTGCATTTACGTAGTTACAGAGAACGCTGCTCTAGCCTTGTTACTGCAAAATTGCCTGGTATAAATCATTAGTTTAACCTCTAAACATTAAAGTATTTGGTGGCTCACCTACTTTAGCAGGCAGGTTAGTATGATAGCATGAAATGTTGTTGCGAGCATATATTTGAGAAATTATTTTTACTTCTATACCACAAGTGTGATATTTCCTTATTGGTGTTAGGACAAGTACTTCAGCCCTAGCAGGCAGGCTCAGTATTCGGTATGTTATACTGTACTTCCAAAATAACATATGCAGTATAATATTATATACTCCAAGTTGAAACCGTTAATTATCTTATAAACTGCTTTAGCAAGTGCTCCTGCTTCAATCAATCTTTTTTTTTTACTTTATTAAGTACTCACAGGGCTGGTACAATAGATATATTAAACATAGTTTATCACTAGACTTAAGTTAGATACAGAAAGCGGTTGATAATCTTAGTACACTCTACACTGCATTTTGGTTCGTTATTTGGCTTCTGTTTGGTAAGAGTATATGCTGCCATCGGCTATACATATTCGACAGTCCGTAGCAAGGGCCATCACAAACCACGTTTATAAGCGAATTAGCCGATTTTTCTATCCTGCTTTGGAGACTAAAAGCGTATTTCCTTGTTCTGACTTTCAAACATTCAGTATACTTATGAGCAAATATCACACTAGCACTATACGACCTAGGTACATTCATAAGCCGGCGAAATGTGTCATTATAAGCCACACGTAGACGCCCAATGGTCTTCTGCTTGAAGTTCGACCTAAGCAAGTTATAGTACATTGGGTAACAATAGCTGCGAAACAATTGCCACTTGACCTCTTTAGTACAGTGACCAAATTTCATCACTAGCATGTTGCCCACGGCGTGTAACTTCCGAGTTTCTTTCTCCATGTCCTGGTTATCACAAAAATCATCAGTGATTTTTTGGCACAAATAAGAGAAGTTGTTTTTATACATAATTGAGCATTGCGCCATTGCGATATGTCACTTTATCGGCCGGCAGGTTTGTTTTTTTTTTTTTTTTTGTTTCCTAGGTTTAACGTACGTGCAGACAGTTTTCACAGTATTATATTCAATGCAAAGTTTAGTAGCTACATTTTCACAAATTCTAAGTAGTTTTTGGAGTCTGCTGAAGTGGGGAGCAGCAAGAACCATGTCATCAGCATAGCTTACCGTATTTACTGCCTTACCATTAATATGGCATCCAACTCCGGCTGCGGTCAGTTGGGTGTGAATATTGTCGATGAAGATATTCAAGAGAAGCGGAGAGAGTAATCCTCCGTGCCTTATGCCATTAGTCATTCCAAACGCTGCTCATATTGCTGTTCCCCATTTCACATAGCACTTCTGAGTTTAGAACCGATACTTTAAGGCTTTAACGATGTAATTGGGCATTTGTCTCTCGACCATACTCTTGAAGAGCGAGTAATGGTGAACACGGTCATTTGCAGCTTTAGCGTCTAGATAACAAAGGTATGTGGTAGATCCACCGTCAATGAAGCGATTTATAACTTGTTAAAGTGTAAATATAGCCATTTCCGTTCCATGGTCGGCTTTGGAGCCAAATTGGTTATCCGCAGTCATCATGAATTGTGACATGCGTTTCTCTATCACTAGTTACCATGGCAATAGCTCATAGAGGATCGGGGTGTGAGTCCCGGTGTCTTTTTGGGAATGGGCCTTTTGGTTCGTCTACTGCCGCCTATCTAATCTAATCTAATTCTACTACTTTCGAAAGAGAAGTACCCACTGCAATGGGTCGATAATTGTTCTTGTCCGTTACACATTTGGCTTTGCTTTTTACTATTGGTGATATTATAACTTTCATCAGATGATCCGGGAGGAAACCCAAAGTAAAACACCTGGCGAGAAATATTCCAATGAGCGCTGCCAGCCTTGAGGAGATAATATTTATATGCTTCAGCTGGAATATGGTCCACTTCTGATACTTTGTTATTCATTAGCTTTGCGAGTGCTCGACGAACCTCATCTTCAGACGAAGTGCATTGTTCATTAGGTAAAGCCATATTATCAAGAATGTCGTTAACGAAACCTTTATGATTATTATCATCAAAACTGTTCATGACACCAGTGTAGTGAGTTCTGCAAGATTCAGTATGAAGGTGGGGCAGAATACTATAGTATTTGCTACATTTTTGTATTTTCGAAATAACTTTCACAGTATATATCACAAGTTTAACTGTTATTTTCATCAGAACTGCAGTGTTTCAGCAAGTGTTTAAACTACACTAAACAGGTCAATATACGACAATGTAAGTAAATATTACGTTCATTATTTTTGAAAAAATTCAGGAATCGCTCCACAGCTGGTGAAAACATCCCTTCAAAGTATCTAACTCGAAAATCAAAATTGGGATTAATAGCGTATTTTCCCTCAATTATTCAAAGACACAGACTATATTCGTATTTTGTAGCAAAGACCTAACTTTTAGACCTGCACATCAAGAATCGTAGAAAATTTTTTTTATACAGATTATTATAAAAATATTATTCGTTACCAACAATAATTTGTATTTAGTTAATTCATACTAAATCATTTATTACCCATATTGACCTGTGATGCCAGCGAACCAACATATTTCAGTTTATAAAATAAAACTGTAAAGTTAATGTACACACGATACATCAAGGAATTAGTAAGTTTCGACATATACCACACTTTAAACTTATGCAAGCATAATTAGTGTATCAGCAAGGCCCTTTTCTAAAATATTATACTGCAGAGGAAATGGGCACGTCAGTTTAGTAACTTGTAGAAGTCAGGATACAAAATGCAATGCAAATGCTTTAATACTTCATATTTAGCCATTGCCATAGAAGCCGTTCTGCTAAGACTTGTTATTGTTCCAGCAGATTACCGCTCAGTGTGGCAGCGTGATTGTTCAGGGCCAAAATTATGGTAGATACTTACGCGCTTGTATAGCGCCTCCCATATTATACCTCACAGTTCCTACCCGTAAGGTCACTTACAAATTTAAAGCACCTACACATTGCTCTCCGAGAACCCAAAACAAGGAAGCGATGAGCTCTCTCCTTGGCCAGATATTTTACAGTTGCAATTACAAGCGTAGGGTTCAAATATCGTGTTTTTCTCAGGCTGTTCACTGACAAGTTCGATATGAGTTTGGTTAACACTAAACACGGCGCTAGAAGAAGCCATGCATATGCGTAGAAAATACATATATGCCCATTGGATCCTAAACATGTGAGCTAGCTTGTCAGGATAGTGAATATACTGTACTTTGCCTAGTTTCTGTCTAACAAGATGCTGTCATTATCGTAATAAATAAATTACTTAGTGAATGTAGCTTGCTTTGTTGTCCACTTGTAGGGTATTCCGCCACCCGTCACGATACTCCAGTTATTAAAACACTATTTAAAATACCAGAACTAAATTTATTTTGTAACTGATAGATGCAGTATGCCTAGCCGCTGGCGTTTGTCGATCCTTTTTTCAGATATTAAAGCGTATGACTTTACTGTAATAGCTTGAAGCAGCACATCTTCTCGGTACCTGTAGCCAAGCCGCCTCTAGTCTGTTATAGCATAGCAGGCCCGATTAAGCAGCCCCACCTTTGCTTATTCTGGAGCGATCCATATGGCTGGGAATAAATTTGACTGCAGTTCTGGAATTGCTTCATGCAAGTCCATAAATCAACGAGAGTTTACTGCAGATGTTGCTCATGTTGGAAGTATAAAGTGAATCGCGCCTGCAGCCGTAGCTGGAAAATCTAACCACGTGCATATCGTATTCCGTTGTCGAGGCTTGCACTTTTGCTTAGCCTTAGAAAAGCCGATGATGTACGAGTGTGTTGAATAAATTGCACAAGTTGTCTATAAGCCGCTGCCTACGAGAGAACTTTGTGCAAAATGCTTTGGGTTCTTGGTACAAAATATCCGTGACTATGCCCATTATTGAAAGTTTTTGAAAATCGCTTATTTTAGCTGATTCGAAAGTTAAAGGGTATTGGAATCTTTGCAACTGGCACTTGCCTCGTGTATACAGGGTGTCCGGCACTTTTGGGAACAAACTTTAACATAAGGTTAGGACTAATAAGATAAACATTTATACTAAAAAAGATGTGGTCTAAAATACTTCGTTAGAAAGTTACTAAGACTCTAAATTTGAGAAATAGTCAACTGATATTCATTGGTAGGAGTAGCGAGGAATTGATATGTGTACGCTAGGCCAACAATTTTATTATAAACAAAAGAGGCAGGAGATCAGTTACAAAAATGTTCAAAATGGTGCCGGTCAAACGCCGATGCAATGACTGCCGGACGCGTTCGAATACTCCAGGAGTTTCAACAATTCTTGCCGATGCTTCTGTAATTCTACCAATGAGATTTTCTTTGGAATGAACCGGGGTTCCGTACACTAAGCTCTTAACCTATGCCCATAGGTAGAAATCCAAGGGCGTCAAATCAGGAAACTTTGGCGGCCATGCAGCGGGCCCTCCACGTCCAATACAGCGATTTGGATATCGTGCGTATATGAAAATTCCGCATTTGACACTTGATCCATTGCCGTTGACACCTTTGCTTGCACTGAATTGCTCAAGAATGTAAACAAACCCATCTTATTCTTTGCTGTCTTGTAAATCTCAGAACAGTGGATAAAGATTTTAAGTCATTTTCACTTTTTAACATAGCATTTTAGACCGCATCTTTATTTAGTAAAAAATGTTTATTTTAACTGCTCTAACCTTATGTTAAAGTTTGTTCGCAAAAGTGCCGGACACCCTGTATAAAAATTGCAGCAACAAATAAGATTTTGAGCATTGTTCGACTTCGTAACAATGTGTACAGCAAATCCGTGCCCTTGGCCTAGTAATCGTTCCACATCTAGTATATTTGATACCAGGCGTTAAGGAGCTGTTATAAAAAGAAGCAAGTAAAATGTGCGTGTCGTCTACAACCCTTGGAATGGAACCGGGGCTATATCGTCTTCCCATTTTTTTGAAGGACGGTCCTGTATTCTCTTTGTTTACCTTAGAAAAGCTGGTAAAATAATGCTTCAGCTGAATAATTTACACTAGTCGTAAATAACGAAAAAGCAGAAGATGCACTTCGCCTGCAGTGTTAGGAAGACATGCTTGGGTTGTATTAGATCGTCTTACATTTTTAAGAACTGATTGACACTAATGAATAATTTGCACAAGATGTCTATGCACTCGTAAATATTGAAGAGAGCTCAAGGAGAAGCGTTCAGTCTGAGGAGAGTAAACCTGGGCTGCAGCGTCTCCTGATTTCAAGCCTTGCCCTTTTCCGAAGGCTAAGAGAAGCTTATGCAATGCTGCCAAAGCTGAATAATTTGCGTCAGCTGTCTAAGCAGTTGCAAATATTGAAATTTTATTCAAACTTGCTGCGCTGTGAGAACGCACAAGTCTGTTTTTTTTTAGTTTTAGTTTTAAAGCAATATTACACTTTTGGGTGTACTAGAGTACAACGTGTTGAAAAAATAGGAGAGACCTTCAATATTTTCGAGTTGGAAGTTATGTTTTCTTTCGCTAAAATCCCAGATTTTCGATATGACCGGACGTGGAGATGTTGCACATTGTGTTGCAACAGATATTTGTTCTAGGTATTTTTTGTGTGCATTCAGAATATGAATGTGGAACAATGTTTGGAGCATCTAAATTATTTATGCACTTCAGAATTCGTTGTTAGGAGTAGGACAATTCTATTTTTACTAAAACATCGTCTGTCTGCGACAACTTTATATAAAATAATAAACACGAAAAACGGCTTCTGATTAAGCTTCATAACAGGAATTTTTTATGAAAAGTTGACTAATTTCTCAAATATAATTCTCAGCTTTAACCTCAGAACAGTTTCTGCCACAATGTCTGCAGCAATGCGCCAATTAATATAATTAATTAACCTTTTGACGTGTTCTATATATAGGAACACTAAATAAAGTACGCTGTTCTACCACGCCTGATGGTTAAAAGTCCCGAAGATTTGAGTCGCTTCTCAATATGGAGGGAAGAATAGCAGTTAAAGCTAGTACTCAGTGGCCTAGACGCTATAGCCTTTACCTGCAGCCACAAGTGGAGCTTCTGTACTCTCTGCAAGTAGCCGGCTCTGTGCCCTCCACCCCCTTGTTACGCATACACTGCCAGAGAAGGTTACTCAACTGTAGCCCGCTTTAGATCCCGTCATTTTGTCCTCCTAGGAAATACGAAAGCAAAAATGAACGTACCGCCTTATACCTTACCTTACCTTTGATACCTTTGATGATACTTCGGACGAGGTCCAGGCGACGTTATGCACGCCGCCTATCTTGTGCAGAGGTGATGCTGCAGTCCGTGACCAGCGGGGTGGCTAACAACGAGTTATCCCCACAGTTAACGTAGCCGCTTACAGCAGGTTTATCTGGCACTTTCCGTAAGCATGCGTCCAGTACGTGTTTAAATTTCGCAGTTTCTGTACCGGTGACATTTCGAATGTGACGAGGCATTTTGTTGAATAATCTCGCCCCTCGGACTACGAAAATATTAGAATACTTTGTGGCTATC
>LQNS02278181.1:1948012-1963731 GCA_001587735.2 Parhyale hawaiensis
CATTGGAGTCAATACACGTATAGCGTGACTGGGGCGTTTATTCTCAGTGTGGTTGATTGGCAATTTTGGTGTATAAGAAGCGCGGCTTCTCGATCGCTAGAGATGCGACCAATGCACTCAGCTACTCATTGTAATGAGTAGCTTTCACCTGCTTAGATTCATCACAACAGTATGAGTGCAATGTAGTTCGCTTTTCGATCAAGGTAATTGCCACCAAGGCACAACAAGTAATGACCCTCACTCTGATGAGTATCTCTTGCAGCTTAGGGATCATCCGTTTGTTCTGTCCGCAAGTTAGCTCGATTGTCAATCACTGTCTCAGTTATTTGTGAGGAATTGAGACTTTGCCTTGCGGTAAGACATAGGCTAACCAGCGACGCCTACTGTCCATGCGTTCTGCATGTAAAAAGAGAAATTTTTTATCGGTCGTTTGAAGCTGTTGTAAACCTTGCAATGGGGCGAAGTAGGTTTGTTCAAGATATATCCTCAACTTCTTCTGCGACTGACTTATCTATCTATATTATACTAAAAGTCTGTGAACCGGTCTTATTTGTGTCTTGTTGATTTGTGTCCCGTTTGACACATTTTCTTCACTTTTAGACGAGAAGAAATTCAAGGTATTGGGGGTTGGCAGTCGCATTCTTTCCATGGATTATCTCTTTAATCTGGTTATATCTGTGATGCGGAAGTTAAACTGAGCTAGGTCTCAAGAACGGACATGATCAATTCATCGGTTCCATGGGCAATACAACTGAAATGCGCAACATATAGTAATTTGACTTAGCTTACAACCTTGATTTTGAATAATCGTTAGAGAAGCAAAGAATCTGTTGATAGTGAACCGAACAGGCCGCTCTTTGACGGCAGAAGAGGACTGCCGAATAGCAGGTAGTCTATGCCCAGCTAAATAACACCTGTTTTTTTTACGAAAGCGAAGACGATCGTAATGATGACCCAATGGGTCACGGGTCGTCTAGTCTATCTATAATATTAATAGCGTTGTTCCTTCTTGTGTTACGCTTTTCATCAGTAACAGACAGAACGAAATTAGATGTATAGTTCAGTTGTATCCATGATACGGAAGACGAAGTTGAGCCCGGCTGCATGAACGTGCACGTTATATATAAAGGTGATACTGGCAATACAATTGGACAATACCTCACATATATATTTCTCTTGTGAACAGGCAGAGTTGAATATAGCTCTCAAAGCAATGGAGCTGGTGATGGTGGCCCACAAGGCCAAGAGTGAACGGGGACAAATAGCGCGTTGTCTATGAACAGCTAAATAACACTTGAATTTTGCGGAAAGAAAAAAAATGGTGATAACGATCTAATGCGTCACGGGCAGTTTACTAAGCTATAAACCTTGATAATATTTGTTTATTACTGTAAAATTTTTGGGGTCCAACCTGAAAGGCCCCGCCAGACCGTACAACTTTCCCGTGTGCAGCTATCAACTATGAATAGCCAGGCGTTAAAGATTTTATATTAGTGATCGCATGGATTCTATGAGTTTGAATTGTCTCACATTGACTCCATGCGCTCTTTCCATCATTTTTATTACATGTACCAAAGAAGTTATGTTTTTGTTGCGTTTTCCTGTCAGACTGTCTGTCATCAAGATAAGTCAAAACGTGATCGAGTGATCTTTAGAAATTTTACAGGGACTGTCAGATATGTTCGAAATAACAGATGACTAGCTTTTTATGAATATAAGCTCAGCCAATTGTATGTTTGGCAGTTTCTTTCTTGGCAGCATTACTCAAAGTGTAATGGACGGAACTTCATGAAATTTTTAAGAACTGTCGGAGTTGTTACAAGAAGTAAATGACCAAAGTTTTGTGCTATTCTGTCTGTCCGCTTGTATATTAGTTTCAATGTATGTTTATTTTATCAGTAATAACTTTCAAAAGATTTATGAAATCTTTCATGAAATGAAAGTCTTGAAAGTTCTAATGAAATTTGGGAGAATTGTTAGAAATGTTGAATGACAAAGAAATTTTGGTGATAATCGGTTCGTCCGTTAGTGTATTTAACTATTTTTTGTAAAAATGTTTTCTGAACATAACTCAAAAATTTATGGATGGATCCTCAAGAAAATTACCCAAACTGTTATTACTGTCAAGAGGCACAAATGACCAAGCTTTGGTGATGAAAAAGAAAAAATCGTAGTTTCACATCCAAATTGAATTTATCGTTAGTGTTGCCTTGCTTGGCGGAGGTATGTGCTCTCAGAATGCTCTAGCTATACAAACTACACACGCCCCGGCGTAAGCGATAGCTAGATCCAATCGGCGCATTATGCAACTTCTTGGCGCCCGAAATGTTATTAAAAAGTACCAAATAATTTGAATCTGACTTGAACACATTAGAGGACACACACACGGCATTGATCCCGGCAACGCTTTCAAGCCAACACAGCGCAGGACCTATGATACCACTAAGGTAAATTGTACAGAACTCTATCACGAGACACTATAGCTCTATAAGATTGCCGTGCGAACGCTGCTTTATCACTATTCTTTTATCCTATGATCAACTGACCATTGCTTCACAGCTTTCATTGCTCACCAGCTGTCCACAGGACCAAGTGATTTTGACCAAAATTGTCGTTTCTAGTTTTGAGTCTTAGCAGAAAAACATTTAAGTGTATTCTAAAATCGAGCAATATAGTGAAATATCTTGATTAACACTCAATTGCAACTGGTCACTGTAGTATCAACATACCACACTGATCAAAGTCAGCTACTAAATAAAGTTTTGCAGTGTTTGCGAAAGAATTTAGAATATAATTAAGAAAGCAACTTTCTGTCATTTTCTAGTTTTATTGCCTAGTAGTGCGTCGTCATAACGAAGGACTTGCTTCTTAATCTGGAGAGTAATTGCATATGAGGAAAGTAGCTTCATTCTAGTCAGCTTAGCCTCTATGGTAAAATGCACTAGCCAAATTAGCACCCCATGAGATTTATGGCATATAATAAATAAGATAATGCAATAACTACAGCAAAGAAGGTCATCTTGATCACGCGTCTTCGCCCATACCAGTCCGTTTTTTATTTATCTTTTTTATATTTTTTTCAGATATTTCGCAATGTAGAACGCCCGAGTCAACCCTTTTAACTTCGAAGAATTAGATTATAGCACTGTATCAACTTTCCCACTCATACCTACCATCTATTTATATAAAAATATGTGTTTTAGCATGAAGCGCAGTTAGTACGGTAAGGAGCACGGAAGTGTCCTGGGCACCATATCTCCTGCACCTCAAGCAAGATGTGTCCTGCGTGACACGGTGATGAGCTCGCTAAGTGAGTTCCGTTCTCCCTATAGAAAACAAACGTAAAAATTTCCCGCTGTGACACGCTATCCTCAGCCGCACGCAACGTAAACAAAGTCGTCTTCGGTGCAGTGCATAAAAATGACGCAAGCCGCAGCTCTGTAACACCAGGGCACCATAGCTTTGTTTCAGGGTTTCCCAAACACAGATGCATTTTCTTACCTTCTTCCAGGCAAGATAACAAGTATGTCAAGAGTGTACTCATTCGTTAATATACTGGCATCATAATCGGTAATAATATACTTTATATTGCCTTCTATATCTGTAAATAAATTAATTTGCATTATTTTAATTTCTACAGCCTTATGACTTTGTCGAGGAGTTCCAAAACACATTGAGCCAACATGGGTTGTGGCTTAAATGTTAGCAGCAGTGGCACAAATTCTATATTGCCGAGTGATTAGTGTCACCTGCACTTGATGTGTCTAAGAATAACGCTCCAACGCGCACAAAGATTCAGTTCGTCGCTGTAACTCTAACTTACTACGGTTGTACCTTTTGTGATGCAAGACCTCGCCTTCCGCAGCAGAGTTTTGCACGTCATATCTCTTTTATTAATAACGGCCATATCTCTAATCGGATTTGAAGAAATCTGTTCTTGTGATAGTTAATACCATAGCTTATCTCTTTTGTTACCGGTATTTTATGTTAATCTTTACAAAATTGAACAAAGTACTTGTTATCAGAGTATAAACACTCTGCCACAATTTGAACATTATTTGGAGTTGTTCCAAACGTGATACAATTACAGTAGGGATAAATCTGAAATCACTATGCTGCCCCTAAATTTTTCGTTGTCCGTCCGCGCTTGCACGCATTCATCAATTACGTTAATAATAGCCGAGGATCCAGCGATGCAAACAAGCATCGAGGGAGTTGCGACAGACGTCATGCTTTGAATATCACGGATTGTTACACTGTTTTCCCCAATTCCCTCAATATTCTCCAGGGAAATCTTCATGGAGCGCAGGCCTGCAGACGCAAATCTTTGTGGCTCGTAATGAAGGCAGGTGCTGTTTGAGGAAGTTGCTCCGACAACACACTTGTGTGCTCAGGACAAAATAACAGAATGTTTCGCAGTTCAAGGTTATTTCGTCGCCTGGAAACGAGGGCCGTTAAACAGGCGAGACGGAGTACTTTCACATTGCCGCCATAAGTCCCGAAGAATATTTTCAGGCCGATGGTCTATTTTGCCTGATTGCTCCCTTTGTTTACCTTACAGGCCGATTTAGGCTAAGTGCCCTGCACTCTTTGACGGTCGCCGCTGCTTCCAGAATCTCCTACTAAATTTTACGACTCTTTCCAAACTTTAGCACCAATCTTGGAGGATACCAAACAAAAACTATTTAAGGGATTGAGAATCCCTTTGAAAACGAGCCATAGATATCGAGACCGTACTCGAGATTAAACCTTTCTCCGTTACGCCCGAGGATTTAAACCAAATATGCTTCCTTCTCCACCTCAGTCGACGTCTCTTTCTTTGGCTTTTGCCGGGCGGGACACTTGGGGAGCAGATTCGCTTTCGACTGGCCCAGATTGAGCAAAATAATCCAATACGGCTACTTATAACTTGTCCGGAATTTCAATGTGTAGGGTTCCATTTAAATTTACAACTTCGAATCGACTTTCCTGGCGTCAATAGAAAACCAGTTACGCATGATTTTGGCTGTCGGCAGCGAAACTGGTATTCGAATTGGACGTGTAACGCCATCAAGAATGGTGAATCGAGAACACGAAACGAAGGTTTTGGGCTAGTTGTAGCTAGTCGTAATAGATTTACTACTTAACGCAAGCGACCCAAGCGGCACATCAATCATATTCGAAATTCAAATGATTCACGTATAAGATCGATTTGCCTTGAACGCTATAGCGACGGTCAAACTTCCTAAGCAGAAGGTTCAAAAAGCTTTTGCGGTAAGGGTACAAAGTTAAATGACAAAATATTAAGCCCCACACTCCTTCAGTAGACTCTACTCAGAGGTTTATCCACTTCTTGAGCAGTGTCATATTCTTGACAAAGCACATAGAGTACTTTCAAGAGGGTCTACTCTTCAGCTAAAAATTTTCCTCATAGATCCCAGTAAGTTTTTCTGTCAACTGAAGGCATGAAGAACTTGCTAGGATCAATTTTGAAAGGGAACGGGAACTTGGCGATTGATAAATTCAGAGCTGAAAAGTATACCTAGTTGTGACTTGTGAGTACTCTGAGGGCTTTGTCAAGAGGATGGCACGGTTCCAGAAGTGCGTAATCCTTGGAGGCGAGTGGCCTTTAGGAGTGTGTACCTCTATTATTTATGACTTTCTTACTCTTGTTGCCAAGACTGTTTGACCATCCTATGTATACGATATCTTCGACAATGTTATACCTACGAGACACCGATGTTTCATCCGCTCCCTATGGAATTGAATATCAATATCCCGGAGATTAGCCGTCTTAAACCGAATGGAATCATGGGCGCTAAAGATTTAATCAGGATTTAAATTTACTTTCGCTCCTGTCATATCGGAGGCACATCAAGGCTAGAGCTCACATGGAAACCTACAGCCCGCAGCATGGCATGACTACCACGACAAAAAGTAAGCGGTACATAGCCTCCGAACCGACGTTGCGAGCAAGGCGCGGGCACACGAGAAGAGCCCCTCTTTCTGTCGGTTATGCAGCTTTGGTTTTGCTTCTTTACAGTAGGGCGGGAGAAACCATACATATTCATACAAGTAGCCTACTCTATTGCCCCTCCCCCCCATTGAGACGCATACTTGGCTGAAGAAAAAAAAAAAGAGTAGTAGCCCACTTTCGCCCATGCCGTAACCAGTTTCATGTTTTTTCGTAACACGCCACTACAGTTTTAATAATGAGTAGACTACTACGGCTCTGCTTGCATACACAATATAAAGAAAGTTAAGCACAATAAAGCGAGATAGGAGGTAAAATTCGCAATGCTGTTGAAATTGAGTAAACTCATAAATTAGTTACTATAATAGAAACGATGTTTAGGACACATTTTGTCCATCACCAGCAAAGCTCTGTAACAGAGAAAATTTAAACTTCATACACTAATTCAATTTTACAGTGTATAACTTTCTATGTCCAAGCCTAATTTACGAGGGACCAATGACAAAGAGGGTGCTTCACTTTGCATGTCATTCAGTTCTGCTTTCTTTGAAAATGTACCGAGATTCTATGATACAAAAATTATTGCCACCATTAGCAGAAGAGGGATTTAAAAAATTATTTGCGGTAACTGGACTATGGCACTGATAGGCATGGTAACGAATGGAAGAGTAAGGTGTAGTACACACTGGGGGCGACCGGTTCTGGAGCTAACACCACTATGTTCAGCAACTCCGGTACTAAAGCTACACATGGTAGGCCCACAAATGTAGCGCATTTCACATTTGGAACAACAGTAATTATTGTACACCAGAAACGAACGTAGAGAGTAAGCCAGGCGATCTTTATGATGAAATAATGAACCAATTTTGTTCTTGTTAATTACGTTTAAGTGGTATAATCTATGAAGCTCTAACTATATAAATTGTACGACCATCAATGAATCACTAGGAAAAAAAAAATATCTGCTCTGTTCACTTGCAATTATTATTCAGCAAACAACCACCTCTTATTGCAATGGTTGTAGAACATCAACCAACTCTACAACCTCCAGCAGTTGAAGAGGATGCTTCCAGCTCATGTCCATGCAATATCATCATTTATGACAATGCATCCTGAATATATGCAGTTATGCCCATGCCTTGTGGAACTTCAATCGTGATGTACTGTCAAGACCATTTTCTGGTTGAAATGCCTCAATATTTATGATTAAAATACAGTGAACCATGTTGTCTACCAACAATTAAAGGGAAAAAAATCAAGTCTCTTTCTAATAAACTGAAAACAGACCTAACTATCGGTTTCAATAAAACCTGTCGAAATTGTGACCATTGACAAAATATTTTATTATATTTAAATGTGAACAGTCTGTACTATTTGTTTATTAGAATTCCTGTTCTTTTTTGTGTGTGTTTATAACAACACAGCACACCAAGCCAGCCCGAGGCTCAAATCTTACATCGAGCGTAGGTTTCTTTGCCCGTTGATCACATTCCCGATATGATTCCCCAGGTGGCCTGGTACCGCAGAAAAGGATCCGAAATTCATCTCATTACCTGGGGCTTCCAGACTTACCACAACGACGACAGGTGAGTTTCTTGTATTGGCTTTACCATGTTTTATAGCGCAGTATTTCTTACCTCCGCCAAGGAAGTTCCGCTTCTGCTGGCAGGGTCTGTTGGCATTATATGTCAAAAAGTAATGGACGTATGTCCATGAAATTACCGGAACTATAAGTAACGTCACAAGAAACGGAATTCTATTTTTTGTGATAATCAATCAGTTCGTTTATTAATTTATCTGTCATTTCGTATCTGAAAAAAGGTATAGATGAATCTCTCTGCAGTTCACAGAAACTGCAGGAAAGGCACGAGAAGCAGATGGGTAAATTTTGGTGATGACTCGTCTGTCCGTTTGTTTTGAGCTCTATATCTATTTGTATGTCAGCGACATAGTAGAAGAAGTTGTGGACGGATCATCATCAAAGTTAGAGACACAGTTTACACTGTTGTGAAAAACTGATGATTGAACTTTGGTGACGACCCCGTAAAACAGTATACTGCATTCTACTGCATTCTAGTTCATTTTGGAATTTTTGGTGGCACTGCATTGCTTGGTGCAAGTCTGTATGCCTAAGAGCGCTTCTCTAGTTTTCTACCGCCATAATCTTTCATCAGCCCCTAAAAATAAGGCAGATTTCATAAGAGGAGGAATCATATTAAAATATTTTTCTACGTACTTCTTCCTACGCCCTTTCGTTTCTACCTCCGTTACTACGCTGATTAACCTGTTTAACACTACCTTACTCAGGCTGTGCTGTTTCTCTACATCGGTTTCTTCTCTCATTCCATTCCAAGTGGCCGAAAAATCCGAGGGAGGGAGCCCAACCTGAGTAAGATATGAAGCAACGGTCACTTCCCACGAGACCACAAAATGCAAAATGTTTAAAATATTTTTAAATAAAATCTGTCGTAACCCAGATAACGACTTAAGATGTTTGAACATTGAGCTAAACTGCTTACTTTGCGAAGTTATTAAATGAAGCTCCCTGAAAAAAAATTAAACTTTAGCAATTGTACTTGCCGCAGTGTAACAGCTAGTCATCAGCTTCTGTTTAGGACAGCTAAACCATCTGGACTACGAACTAGTACTAGTGGTGACATCATCGACAGGGTTGCTGTGATGAATAATTCCCACTTTGTGCTCTCCCGCCTGGGCAGAGGTCGGTAGGCATTCGGTATGACATGGGAGAAATTCACTGCTATCACGAAGATAAAAATATATAAAAATAACGTAACCATTTTTTCAATACAATAGTAACAGGTCATAGCTTGTTTGGAATGTATGTTCACACTATGTAGTAATTATATATAGCGCCTTGAGAGCGCTTACCTCCGCCAAGCAAAACTAATGAAAAAAATTCCAATTGTTGTTGAAACTAGGATCTACTTTTTATCATCACCAAAATTCGATCATTTATGCCTTTTAACATTTCTAACAACTCTTGCAAATTTCATGAATATCCGTTCATAACTTTTTGATTTATGTTCCTGACAAATATATATAAAAAAAACAAACACAGTGACAAACTAATGGACTAACAGATCAACACAAATATTTGGTCATTTGCTTTTAGTAACAACCCCAACAACTGCAAGTTTCATAAAAATCGGACTATACCGAGTAATAAGCAGCAGACCAACTAACAAAAAAAAACGATTGAATGGATCTTCACCAGAAGATAATTATCTGTTCCTCTCACACACCCAACAATCCCAGTAAATTTTGCAAGGATCCTCTCATAACTTTTCTACTTATCTCAGAATACAGACAAATAGGCAGATAGACAAACAAACTGACGAACTCGACAACAACAGCTTCCTTGGCGGAGGTAGTGATAAAGTGAAGCGATTCTTCTGCTCTGTCTTTGATCATCAAAACGTTGCAATTAACAGCAATGTGCAGTTGTTGGTGCATTTTATGTTAATAAATTGTTATTTACACATCTTGTATTCTCTATTCTACACTGGTATAAGATACAAGGAAATTCGACCCTGGAACAAAAAACACGCAAACGTTAATAAAATGAGTAGGTACTCAGTAAAACATGCGATGTATCGATATCACGTTCAACCTGCATAGGCAGGTACATTAATGGAAGCCTGAAGCGATGAAAGCAAATGCGGCATGCGTTGCTCCTCTGTTGTTTTCTTTCACTCTCTTTTGAATCTTCTTTAAACTTACATTGGCCAGTGCATATGAAGTTTGCAATTAAATCTGAAGTGCCTATTGAGTATTTGATTACACGATTTCATAGATGCGATAGTACAGATTATTATGCTTATTCACTTCGATTGAAAAAAATGCTTCAGGCACTTGTAACCTTAATTCTCCAGCTTTTTCAAATTCAGCATTAATTTTGCTTGGATTACTGAAATGCATTTCAATTGTACCCACGCTATGATTGTCCCGATATAGAGTAAACACAACCAAGGCATAATCAGTGAAGAGATGACGGAGGTTTCAGTGCAATTTCATTACTATAATATTTTAGAGTGGGATCCATTTGCCATATCATGATTTTTTCTATAGTGTGAAAAATGTTCTACCAAAACCATCATATTCGCATACACCGACGTGAGATGCAGCTGGAAAATAGGTCAATTCCGACCTGCACGCACGCGTCAAGACGTGCATTGCCCATCTCCACCCAGGAAACCATGCTGGATTTGGGACAAGAGTTTTTTTTTTCCACAAACATGTTTGCTGGGTGTTGTCTCTCTCTTGTAAATTAGTTCATAATTTGTATTCTCTCAACGCAGGCGAAACTTTCAGCTGATTTTAATTGCGCCTGGTACCAAAGATGCATCCTGAGTGCTGTCTCTTTCCGTCTTCCCAAAGTGTTCAACTCGACCAAATAGAGCCAGTCATTGATTCCGAGACTTTGTTCTTTAATGGGTCATTATTTTCCCATAATCCGTTCTTTTAACGAGTGTTTCATCGATTTTTTCACCGTTCTTGAGACCGAATAACCCACGATTTCTTTTAAAGAACTTGTCTTACTTGCTCGCTGCCATCCTATCTCTGCTAGACTAATGCTCTGTTGTTAAAAAGATTTCAAGCCATCCGGCCCCATAAAAAGTTGTTCTGGCTACGAAAAGGACATCATAGCAGTCACCGGCACACGTGAGAAGAGCCCAGATTGCTTCTTCAGTTCAATGCTACATTAATTTAAACGTTAACTGCAAAGAATTTCCTTAGTAGAGTTTTTATGCGAATAAATGTCAGTTTCTTACAAAAATATTGAGTCAATTTTACAACGTAATCGTTTAGTGAACGGCACGGTCTCTTTTCCCAACATAATAAAATCGTTTTAGCTAAACCGATGTCAGGATCTCACTAAGATAATAACCCAATTTCACGACAATTCTATCTTGTCGCAATAATCCAGTTAAGTCTTTTAATTCTATAACATGATTTTATATGAACAGATATCAGATTAACTAGGATGCTGATCCAATTTTTAGTTGTTATGTAAAAATTCTAAATTATTTTATTTAAATTTCCTTACTTCTTCAGTTGTTTTCGGTTGAGAAGCAAAGGTTCACATACACGACCCTTTGGCTGCTGATGACCTCCTGATGCGGCTGCAGACCCTCACATGTTGCCGGAAGCGTGGAGCCAATCATGTTGGCTTTATAAGAAAGATGACTGAAGGAAAATTGCTAACTGTTGCTGTTGTCCATTACAAGTCGATATGGGCAATCCCCTGGTATATGACGAAATGGACCTTGGTATGAAGGATGATTGCTTCCCTTAAGAAGAGCTGGACGCGCCCTATCGCAGTAATTTCTTATGTCTAGCTTACTCTGCCTACAACCCTTTTGTATCTACAGAGCAAGGAATCTAGCAAAAATACAAGACTTTACGACAAGAGGCGCAGGGCAGGTTCTGACATAACTAGTGTTTCTTACCCAGGTGCTGCGTGTTTTACACACAGAGGCCTTACTGCTTTTTTCTGCTGTGAGAATGAAGCTATGATTGGTTTTAGTCGAGCCGCAGGGCTACAAGTTCCAATTATTGTTTCTCTAGTGACAATAAGGCCTCTTTTTTAGTCCAATAGGATGCAGGTCATGGAGGAAAATATTCACTCTGAAGTTGGCCGAAGGCTTCTGGTCGTGAAAAATGCATAAATAAAACGTTTCTAGATCGAAACAAGCTAGATTTTAGCACGAAATTGCGACTATGACGAGTGACGCCATCTACTTTTTCAGCTTATACTATAGCACACACGAACATGTGCGTGCCTTTTCGCTAATTGTTGCTGGGGATACCTTCCCCCCTTACTGATCAAACTAGAGTCTACTAATAACAAAAAACGAAGTTATTTCTTACTCCGAACACTCTCACAGCAGCTTCAAGAGCAGGGGCAAAAATTCCGTCAATCTTTGCTAGCTTCTTGATAAATAAGGCATGAATAAATTATTGTGAGCAGTGAATACTATTTCTGTCTACAGGCGCCTGCCGTCAATATGACGGCAAATAATTTACAACAGCATCGCTATGTCCTTCTAACTCATGGAAAATATTCTATTCTATTATGGCCGCAAAACAAAGCTTTGCTAGATGTTTTTAGGCCTTTATTTGGTACTCAATATCTACAAACTAAAAAATCAATATCTCAGTGTCTTAAGCATAGGCGATATTTAAACTCCCACTCCTACTCTTGCTCTCTGTATACATAAACAGAGTATATACTTATATGTATCAGGCACATACCCTGAGGAAATCCTCGAGAAAGGCATTACCAAAGCATTTGTTAGCATATGAAAAACATAAAATACCTCAAATATTGAAAAAGCTTAAAGCAGCGTTATGCTACTAGCCACGATAATTCTCTTGGATTATATCCACCTTTTGTCATAGAAGATTAATGTAAGTACCAGTACTTTTCATTTAGGATAGGCAATGCCTGACTTTCCTACCCTAAAGGTACGCTCCTATTATATACTATATAATACAGTAATGATTATATTCTTGTTCATTATGGTACTTGGAATAACCATTGCAGCAGCCGAGTCCCGCTGTCTACTGGGCTAACGCTAACCCTTATGTTCCGAGTCAAGCAACCTGTCCAGGCATCCTCAACCAAGTTTTTTTTCGCAAAAAATGTGGCTAGCCTACATTACATGTAGTGTATTAACGTGATTCCAGATAGGGTTTCAAGTAAGGGTGAAATTGATACCTACTATACAGGAAAGTGCCAAGCGCCCAATAGTATTGTTATTCGTTGAAATCAAGTGGCTTTTAGTAACATCATCGAGCGATTGCGATAAATCCTAGGAATGAGGGAAAATTTTAAGATAGAAAATACGTAAAAAAATATTGTTGTCATGCTTCAACCATGATAGTAAGCAGACGCATCTACACTCCACCGTGATATAAGCTTGGCCAAAACTCTTCTGTTGGAGATTCAGTGCACTAACCTGTTTATTTTTATTTTTTTTTTTTTATTTCAGCAGTAGAAAAAACATGTCCAATTCTATTTCGATAAAGCCTTAACTTCCTCTTCTCAATCTTACTAAAAATTGAAATATAAACTTAATATCAGCCGCTCGAGTTGGCAGTGAAATGTTCTGAAAACATGTCCCTTATAATTATCTAGGGCTGTAACAATATGCTCTTATACAGTAGGCAGCGAAATCGGTGATAACTCCAAAACAACAAATTGCTTAAAGTATTTGTTGGCTCCTACAGTCGCCATAGTGATCATAGTTCTAGAAATTGCAAAAGCAAATAATTCTTTTGAAATTGCTTTTTTCAAATTATTTTTTCTAGCTCACTTGTAGGTTTCATAGAGCATTTTTTCAACCAATAATCTTATATATCCTAATAATCGTCAATTACAACCACGCATTATTTTATGCCAGTAAATATCCTGTTTTTTCGTCGTTGTCGTCGTCTTGTTCTTTTTCTCACTGGAATGTTCACCGTGATCAGATTCTCGCTGACGTACGATCACCCTCAAGACTGGCGGCTCAGGATCAAATACGTTCAGGATCGAGACGAGGGAACTTACGAATGCCAAGTGTCAACGTATCCTCCTCTGACACGTACCATCCATCTGCACGTAGTTGGTGAGTACGTTAGCGAGACGTTTTTAAGTACTCTTGTCCACTGTTTGCATTATTTTGCACAGTAGTCGTAGCGGAATTACTAGTAAAGTCATTGAGACGAGTAAATTTTTCTTTTTTTCAAGTTTATACTCCTATATTGCTGTTCACTTCCCCTTTATTATAAGTACCAAATAACGTAGATTTCTCAATGCAAAATCCCCTCGGCAGCAACGTAATAACTGAGCGCATAGCCTATCTGTTGTTTGGCAAAAGGATAAAAAATTAAAAATTGGTGAAACGATGAGTTTTTATTGAAAAACAGAACCCGGCACGTGAAGAAAGTGGATACGCCTTGTCTATAAATGTGTTACAAAGCCCTTGCTATTAAGCTAATAGGTAGACGCTTACGGTGTTTAGTAGACTTTCAAAAAGAGTATTTATATTAATTTTATTCATCTCAATGATATGAAAATTGCATTCCATGTAACAAAGTTAAACGTGTACATGGTTAGTGGCACTATAGCAATAGTGAATACACTGATAAGGCGGGTTTCAATGTGCACTTTCAACCAGTTCACTTCCAAAGAAGGTTGGGTCTAATTCAGGGTTATTTAATTCTATGAATTTCATTCGAACTGTGCGATTCAAAGTGCTTTGTCTGAAATTTACAGGACATGGGACCAAAAATAGAAAATTGAATAGGTAG
The DNA here is from genome assembly GCA_001587735.2 of Parhyale hawaiensis. Lineage (NCBI taxonomy): Eukaryota > Metazoa > Arthropoda > Malacostraca > Amphipoda > Hyalidae > Parhyale > Parhyale hawaiensis. The sequence goes on from LQNS02278181.1 coordinate 1,962,285, forward strand.
CATCATTAACTAATTTAAGGCTATTGCCCAAATAAATTCTATCCAGAGATTAATTGACTTTCTTAGCTATAACGCTATATTGGAAGCCCTTAAAATTCAAACTCTAGATGGAGGCTGATAAAGGTAAATAAACTTTCCGTAACACTATTATACTTCAATTTAATTAAGCATTGCCGTAGCAACTTGAAAGAAAACGTGCGTAGCCTTTAAAAAAATGTTGGTGCGGTACACAAACGCACTGAAACATCACTAACACGATAGGAATCTACGGCTAAAAAGGAAGATTTATTCCTATTCTATACTTCGCTCTTGAATTTTTTGTTGCTATGTAGCTAACTATGGTCGTTTAATACATTTTTAAATTACGTTGATACCGAAATACAAGAAGGTTTCCTCGTGATTAGTGTATATGCAGCGAGAAAACCATCAAGACAAATTTTTCTCCTAATTTTGTAAACTTCTGACCGCGCTTCTTCAAGCACGAAGTGAAATATTTTCCTGCTCTAAATGTAAAAGTCAATTTGGTTAATAAAATCAGAATTTTTCCATATGTCGCCAGAAGAACTGCTTGCCTGCCGCTTTACATTCATTTCTGGTTGCTGTTAAAGTTGTTATAAGTGTGCAGTGCGCTACGTTGGTTCCACGGGGATTGCCTAGCACTGAAATGTTAATATTAGGAAAGCAATACCTCTATCCACTCCTCTGTTCGAGGTCATGCTTATCAGTACAGCAACTTATTTCTATAAAGAACTTTAAAATCTTTTCTTTGTCTAGAGCAAGGCAGAATTTGCGTGCAATATCATCACTGTGCATTCACATAATGGGACAAAATAAATGATAAATGATATACAAGTTCCACCTATCTTAGGCACCTGCCCTTCTTAAGCAGTACTTATAAAATAGTGTAATATGTCTACCTTTGTTGTTGCATACTAGTAACTTCTAATCCACATTGTGTCCGAAACGTATATTTCATGAGTGACTATCGCTTTTTCTTTTACTAATTATTTCGAATATGACTATTTTCTCATCCTATTTAGTTTCATTAAGTTTAGTTCACTTTAATTTTCTAGGAGTAACAAATTTCGTTTTCTATTACTAAACCATGCTAGAATTATTCTTCGTGCCTCGACTTTTGCTCGATGTCAGTAACATTTGCTGGTCAATAAGATGCTGTAATCTTACGTGCTTTGATTTGTGCTGGACACATGTCGCCTCCGCTCGCTGCGCGCTCTGTGTTGTGTCTCAGTGTTATTCTTCCCTTCCAGTTCCAGCCATTCAGATTCTGGATGACCGAGGTGTGGTGCTGACCGAGAAGTTCTACAAGAGCGGCTCTACCATAGAACTCCAGTGCGTGGTCGCCAATGTCCCCACAGCCTCATCCCTACAGCTGGCTTGGTATCACGGGGAGAATAGACTCAATTACGATGCGAGACGGGGAGGTGTC
>LQNS02278181.1:2021261-2032580 GCA_001587735.2 Parhyale hawaiensis
TGGTGATTCATCTTCACGTCAAAGTTTCCACTACCGCAATCTTGATCAACTCACTACAGACAGATTTAAATTATTTTCGGCAAAAAATTGAAACCATTTTGCAGCATATGTCTGTGAAATCTGTACCAAGTTTTTTCATCACTGATTGCAACTGAATTCGTATCGTTGCTCAAGTAAGACCATAAATCAGTGAACAAAACAAAATCAAGTTGTCCTAGGTTGCCAACTAGGGTTTTAGTTCAGCCATGTTCACATTGCGTACTCGGCAGCCAAGTCGCGGCGGCTATTTTGCCGCACTTTTGTAAAGAAGACGTAAAAGTTGACAATATAATAGCTCAATTATCAAATGATATTCGGCAATCATCCGAGAGTTGCGTTCTTTGCTTCCTGGATGGAATGAAGTTTCGAGGATAATCAACGCAACTTTTCATACTTGCGGACAATAATGAACTAGGTGCTTTAGTCTACTTGTCAACGAATGTTCAGAATACATTTGCATTTTCTGGTGCTTAATCATGATCTTTTTTGGATGCTTGAAAGCACACTCATTACAATTTGTACCGTGAAAGCTGTAGGAGTTATTGAACGCTTATTAATTTCATGTATCATTAAGAATTTCAGGGGAAAAGCTAATACTTGTGATTGAATTGAGAGTGTCGCGGAACCTGGCATTTAGGCGTTGCCTGTCAACAGGCGTTGGCCATGGGTTGAATCTCGCGAATATGTTGAGATGTGCTTATCTGTCTTGTTTACCTCTATGCCAATAAATAGTATCGTTAATACATTACTTCGTCGCTTATTAGCTTTAAATAGCAGTTTCGTAATTTTTTCCGCCTATGTTTTGTACGTCTGCGAATTAAAAAGATTTCACAATGGACGTACATACGCACACACACACACTTTGCTGGCGCATCTCGTCAGTTTGACCAACCCCCCGAAACATAGCTGTCAAAGTCATGCAGCAAACCTCTTGCAAAAATAGCATTGCATCGCTTGTTGCCCCAGTCTGTCCCGGCCTTAAAGATGAAATGAAATAACGCATCGAACTATTATTATTCTGAAATCTCTGAGCTCTTCTCAGTTTGTTCCCTAAGTATAACAGCGATTATAGGGTGTATCATAGCAACCAAGCAAGCAATCACGATTATCGGAGTTGCACAAGTATATACATCATTTGTACCACAAACTCAACATCCATTTATTTGTTATGAATTCAACCTAGATTCGGTACAATACCTCCCTACGTCTTTCCTTTGTTAGTACGATCGTTATGCTTTCAGTATTAGATAGGGGTAAAATAAGATGTCTCTGACACTGTCCCGGAAATTAAAAACAGGATCGTCAGTTTAATTTTTTTTAAGCTTCTGCTGCCGCTCGCAAGTCATAGGCAAGGCTTAAATGTCTCACTAAGAACATATTTTCAAATTTCTCACGCATGATATAGGTCTGATATATCACTGATGAAGAATACTTTTGTTTCGCACAATTTCCACACGCTCCGATCAGCGATTTCCAGCAATTGTCGTCGGCATCTGCTGTAGTTACTTCTCTATGGCCAGTTGCCCTTTTTCTACAGCACGAACCAGTCATGTGGGTTTTCCAGTGGAGAATGCGGTCAAAATTCACTTTACCTTTACTTTTACCTTTATAGCAAATAAAGAGGGAAAATTTCATCAACGACGTGATACAGAGTATCCTTATAGCATGCATGTCAATGCTCATATTTTAATTTTTACGAAAATTGTTCAAAATTATCGGTTTTACTTAAAAAGCAATAATGCTCTTAATTAATATCAAGCTCATTTACACTGTGCATAGATGCTTTTTTCACTAAGGAGTTTGACAGAATTTTTTACGATTCGTTCAAATTGCACTGTTTAAATATGAAAAATTGCACTGCTGTAAATAATTCACCTACACAAGGGATAGAGTCGTCATGGTTCACGTTTACCCTTGAAGTAATGAATTTCAATGTTGTTAGCCGACAGGATTCACCGATGTTAAAAATAGTGCAACCAAACTTGATATATATTAACTTTGCAATCATACGAACGTCTAACGTACAAAACTTATACTTTACTACACTGAAGTCCCACTTGCTGAAGCCACTTCAACTATAAAATTTCTTTCACATACCAAACCAAATCATACTAAACTATAGGAGTGTGTTATGTAATCTTTGAAATTTGTGTATTTGGACTAGTATGTAGATAAATATTTAGTTATTCTATCTTCCAACACTAGAAATATAATTTTTTATTTTTTAAAAAATCCTATATCTTTGCTCCAAACTTTTAAAGCTGAGACGATATTTTTCTTTTATTTCTTCCAGTCCCACTAAGAAACAACCAAACAACATTCGAGGTTTAAATTCATTTGATGAAAACGCGATTTTTAGAAGCTTTGAAGCCTGTTTTTATGTGCTGTTACAGGAATCCTTTTGCTAAACTGCTCTGTTACTAAAATATCTGGAAATCCTTTCCTTGTGGCTAACATCACGTTTTCAGTTTCTCTATTGCCAGATCTCGCCGATTCACTGAGCTAAGAAACCTTTCAGTTTTGTAACACAAAAACATTGGCGTAAATATGTTCAGACTTCATAGCGCTGGACGAGCTCGTTTAGCAAAATTGTCTTCAGGTTGCCCTTGCTTTGGGTGAGATGCATGTGGTAAATTATTTAATTTCCAATATTATCATTGAGCTGAAAATGCCATAGAGATAAACCCGAGCTGAGATCACTGAGGTATGTTCAGCCAAGAACTGGTTAGTCGTTCATGGTGAGTAACGCATTACACAATGGCAAGTAAATACTGAATACCTACTAAAGCAGTTTACTTGAGTAAGCGAAATTTTTAATGAATTGCCTTCAGAGTTGAATAATCTGAGTAATATAGGTGGACTACAGTACAGGCGTCATCTATCTTGACGGTTTCAATCAAGATTAAGCATACGCTCACAAGTTTTACCATGTCAGAACTTGTAATCATAACCGGTCGTTCGCTAGTTAAGCTTGAGTTTTAGACGTTAAACCCTGACCGACTACACCTGGATATACTACGACATTGACGTTTGGAGCATCAGCACTATACGCAGGTGGTCTGGTATGCTGCGTCCTCTTGAGGTATTCGTGAATATTGCAGTACAAAAGTGAGATATTTCAGCAGTAGACTACCTGAGTTGTTACGAAGTCTAAACTTAAGATTGGCTGGATGTTCCTACAATGCGTCAGTCTTCCCATTAGCCCGTGTGTTGCTATGAAGAAAAATAAATGTAAATTTAATTTCTGTTTCGAAAATCGCTAAACAGATGTCAAAATCAATTTCGTCATCTTGGTAGAAGCAAGATTATTCGAATATAGCAATGACTGGTGGTAGTAAGCTGGGAAATGAATCAAATATTTTGAAGCACAAACAAATTTCCTAAAATATATATAGGGATGGGAGTAATGTGGACTACTTATTTTATAGGTGTAGTAAAGTCGAAATATAAAACGCCTTAAAGTTTTTATTTTGTTCCAATTAAATCGAAGTTGATATGTCTATCCTCGTTTTTTCCGTGAAGTTGTATATCATCTTTGTTAGTTTTTTGGGTCAAGGGAGATTTCTTTTGCCAAAGTTTTTCGTTCAGGAAGCCCTGTGTGGAATTAGAATTGGACTTTCTCAGAAGCTCCATATCACCCAGTCGGGGGTCCATCCAACGGTTCTGGCTGCGTTGTCTTTGAGCGGCGAGAAATCAAAAGCTGTCCCAGCCACGTAAAGGAATTGAGCGGCACTATAGAAGGGTTTTTGTCTAAACTTTTTGGTTTTATTGATCTCAGCCAGTCTCGAATTTCAAAGGATGAATCCACCTTCACAAAAAACCATGACGTGAAAGGCAACAGACACGATGCATCTTTTTGTTGCCTCAAAAAAACATTACACAAAGATTCTATGACCGATTTAATAGATCAGTGCACCCAGAGTCACAGACTGCCAGCTAACGATTGGGTAACGGGAGCAGCGGTTCTTTCTATTCGGGGTTCCGTGTGATACGTCGGTGGATTGAAATTCAGATTTAACTAGTCAACGATTTGATTATACTATCTGCAGTTCTTTACTGTTTCTTTGTATACCTCATTAGTGGTCACCAATAGCTTTAAAAGTACGAGCCGTGATTCTGTATTCACTTTCTCTTTTTACACCCAGAGTCATATTTTACCAGGGGGAGGGAGAGGAGAGAACCGTGGACTGCACTGGGAGCTCCGGTTCCAAGACCGTTATGTTCAAACCTGTGGTTTGTATTACGAAGGCATTGAATTTCTTTAGAGCTACAATATTTAAGATAAATTATGCATTTAGCGTAAGCCACAGGGACTCGGCTTTTCCTTCAAAAATGTAATAGCTTGACAGACTTGCTCATTTTTGGAATTTACTTAAAACGTCTTTATTTATGCAACAATTGAAGTTTGATAGCTTACGATATTTTTTAGGGTTATGACAGAGATTGGATTTGTCAGGCCCGCCGCGAAGCTAAAGCCGTTCTTCAGCTTGTACACAGCACTCTCGAATTTATTATCGTAGCACCACTGGCAACATAACTTGTAAAGTGAGCTCAATAGCAACACCGGTGACCCCATTGCTGTCCACATACATGTTTACCTGCTTTAACTCGACAACGAGCGCCCTACCATAACGGTTCTCACCCTCTTGTCACTTTCATGCAAACTGTCAATCATTCTCGCAGCTTCTTCCTCTGAGCAGACAATTTCTTGTACATAAAATTACGCTTTTGTACAAGGCTATTCAATAGCGCTACAAATGTTCTGTGTGTTATCCCATGCGCTAAGCCTCCATCAACCCTAACGCTTCTTTGGCCTTGTGAGGCATGGCGCTATCAATGATCTCCTTAACACAAATAGAATTACACGCTCGTGCAACGCAGTAATTGGATTCTGTACAAGATATCAGGCCTTTCTGAGCGCCCGGGAAGCAATTCCATCGTTATCGTTACAATCTAAGAAAGGTTGATGGTTACTCTGAAGCGCCGGGACCTGTCGTAGCAGATACGCGATCTTCAGCTACTTTCTGGTCATGCAACCATTGTGAGGGTGTACTTAAAGCTACGATAAATTAAGGAAATTTTCTTGTTAACTTAAATACTTCCTGGAAATTTGAGTCACCAGTGCATTGTCATCAAAAATTTATATCACAGTATAGAGAGCTGTGCAACAAAAAAAAAATTGCATTAGTTTTTCGAAACTTCAATCGCTACAGTGAGTAATTTGAAAAAGATGCGTCCACGTGTGTCTAATGTTCCTAAAGCAGAAAGAACATTATAGCATTTCTCAGAATATAAATCCCCAACTAAAACAAGTCGAGCACTGTATTGAGAGCCAAATAGTATGGCAAAAGATTGCGTCTTTTTTTCTGAATTCAATCATTAGAGTGCATCAGTAACCATAAGCAGTGTAGTAGCAGTCAATGAGCTGTTTAAAAATACCAGTACCTAATATAATATCTCGATAATTCAATCGTTAAGTTTATGGGTGTGGGGTGCAGCATTCAACCTACAATAAGCTACGTACCTGTGATGCACCTTTACTGATCCTCTCAAAATAATTTGTTCGAATTCTAGCGTATTACGAGTATTAAGACGTAGCAATGTATTCCCTTATGAGCTCCCAGAAAAAAACTTAATATAGTCCTCTTTAATAATGAAGTAGTTCAAGCAAAGAGCGTCTGTATTACGGAAACCTTCATAATGGTTCTGAAAATACATAAAATGTTGCGTAACGCCAACTTCCGTGTGCCGATATTTCATTTATTTTGTAACGTGATTGCCTCTTTCTTTCTCTCTCTCTCTCTCTCTTTAGCTTACAGCTCAGTTTTGAGGCATCACTTCACTGTTATGCATTAAACGTTTTTGCTATTTATGAACTAACAGCACATGCGCAATCAGAGAATGTGAGCAATGCAAAAACATGATATTTTATAAATTATCTTCAGTTCAAGGTGCTACCCAAATGTTCCTGGGATGCCTAAGTAGCTCGAGTATAGCTTTGCTAACATGACGAAACTCAGCCAGATGGGACCGGATGCATCCATTGCGAGTCTGTGCCTCAAGCTGCACTATGCTAGGTGGCCATGTTTAATTGTTATAGGACTTTTCCAACTCTCGTGTGTTACTTTACTCACGAAATTGGAAATTGGCGTATTTTTTTAAAGTAAGGAGTGATTGCATAAACCATAGACCTCACGGTACCTCGACTGCCCACTGAAATTTGCAAATGAGGCTGATTGTAAATGGATTAAACTTCGAAAAAAAAAAATTCCCAAGCAACAGAACGACCTCAAACAAAAAGTAAACGGTTCTCTGTGATGCAAGGAATGTGTTTTTATCAGTAAGAAACACAAATTTGTAGCTACATACTCACTGTGGACGACGATAATTGAACATTGGAGAGAGAATAAAATGACCTAACATTGGCTAAGATAAATTTTCCTTTTAATCGTTTGCCAGTTTTCACGCATGCGTGGTTTCTTTCCAACACATACATTCCTTGTGTTTCCAAGAACCGTTTATTTTTTGCTTGGAGTCAGCGCGTTGAATGGAACAAATTTTATAGAGGATATATCAATTTGCCATCAGCCTCACTCGCGAGGAAAGGACAATCAAGGTATCCTGTGGTCCATGCATAAATTTTTGTTTCAAATCCCTAAAATCCCTTAAAGAAACACATCAAATGTTGAAATGAGCGTTTGGTGTTACATGTTTAAGGGCAATGTGACACTTACGAATGGCTTGAACATGCTAAAGTTAGGAGAACATCAGCTGATGTTGATCCCATTCGTCAACCGGCAAACCGCCTGAAAATGTCGCTACTCTGCGGATTACGTTCCTAGCAGATCGCAGGCTGACCATCCAGGACATGTTCAAAATTGTGTCGCTGTATGGGACAAAACGTGTCAGAATATTCTATTTGACGAACTGAACATGTCACGGATTGAAACACTATGCTTCCACCGTCCTGGAATTTCCACCGAAAATCAAAGCGACACTTGTTCCTCATGCGCCGTTTTCACTCTACGTGGAACCGTATAACTCTTTTTTATTATTATTCTCCAAAATGAAAGTCGATTTAAAGAACGACAGATTTGATACACGTGAAGACATTCAAGCGGAATCACATGTGGTGCTAAACAACTTTACAAAACAAAATCCCGTGGAGCTTCAATTAAGCTCACGGAAAAAAGCAAAATGAGTTGCATACTCTCTCAAGAGGACAACTTTGAAGGTCATGGTGTTTACTAAGATCTAATTACGGTGAAATTTATTTATTGATATATTTTGGAGGCTTTTGGAGAGCAACTTGTAGTTTATGTCCGACTATAATCACCAATGAATTTTATCATGGTCATAATATCTATTTTGAATGAGCCTTTGTCCAGCAATGAACCATTTCCTGCAAAATTATTTTCAGGACTTTTTTACAAGTATGAATTGGCATTATTATTATTACTATTACGAGCACTCTAAAGAATACTTTTTGCTATCCCTTAAGCTGCGGTACCTTCCCAGCCTTAGTAAATGCTATAGTCCCAGCAGGTAGTCCCTCTCAAAAACCATTGTCCAAAAATTTTTAAATGTCGTTATTTATCAACTCTATCTGACAAAGCTGTTCAACTAAGCTTACCATTGAACCTTATGTACCACAGGAGTAACATAATATCGATAATGATCCAACTAAGATTAGATAGTAAGCCTGAGAAAAGTAACTGTAAACAACGGTTTTGATTTTTTTTTTTTTTTTGCCCCTATGCATGTTCTTCTGTAATGATGGCAGAATTTGAATACCCTTATACATAGCTGCCCGATCCAAAAGTTGTAGCTTACCATCTGCTCGGAAGAAATTCTTTGTTTTAGAAAATGATTCCATCATCCGATTGAAATTCAAAAACTAGCCATAAAGTGGTGGAATTAAATTTTAGGGCACTAACGTATTCCTTAATACTTTTTAAACACTGCCTCTTTATCGATGAAATTGTCATGAAATATAGATTATTGTTGGCGTTTTAATGCTAAGTTACAGGCAATGATATTTCCTTTGAGTTTCAAGTCGCACGGCACTAGATGCAAAATTTAAACTTTTAAACTTTTGGTTGGAAATAAGTTTAGGACACGCAGACAGAACATTGTAATTCCGAATTACTAAACAAGCATATGCATCTAAACTTATAGAAACAAACTTGATAATACTAAAATTTCATCTAAGATGATAAATTTTATGTTCACTAAACATTATACCATGGGAAGGAGCGTTTAACTTTCGAAGCAACAAAAGGGAAGTATTCTTGGATTTCAAACGCTTATTTTTATGTAGCACGAATTACTAAGAAAATTATTAGATTTAGATATGTTGTGAAAAAGTCTTTACTTTTAGAAAAATCGTAAAGAGTATGACAACCAAAACGTACAGGTCGTTCTCCCAAACCATTCTACCATTTCTTCAGTGTTATCATCAAAATCACACAATTTTTGAACAGGTTCGTGCTTTAATAAATAAGGCTATGAGCACAATGAAATGGCTTTCCTTCGCAATATCAATGTTCTGGATTGGCCTGCTAAGTCCCCGGACCTCAATCCAATTGACAACCTCTGGGGCATCCTTCCCTGGCATGCTTATCAAAACAGAGGAGAGTTTGATGATAATAATTTTGTAAATGGAAGCCCCGAAGAAATGTTGACACGAAATATTTTCAGTGACTCACTAATTATTTAACAATATTACTGAAAAAACGATGCATGAAAGATTTACAAACTCATCGCAGTCCCTGTAAATATTGAATTTAGTTTATATTGCATTGAACTGAATTGTTCATTAATACATACATTTTCTTGCTCACAAGTGTCCTAAACGTATAAACTTATATCCACCCCCGATGTATTTTCTTTTGTAATTAGCGTCTTGTAAATTATAACCTATGGGAAATGTTAGTGGCTGTAAACTAAATATTAAAACACCTATAGTAACATATATATCATGAAAATTTAAATAATCTATTAACAGCATCTTAAATGCTTTTAAAAAGTATGTATGAAAGTATTCTAAACTTAGTTCCATCACTTAGTTGAAAACCGATCATGTCGGCCATTGCAGCTTACGTCATTTCAACATTACTGGAGCAATTGACATTTAGTAATGTCAAAGTTATTACTTTATGAGTCAGGAGTATCTGAATGACCTTATCCTAACCTCAGCTCTTAGACGTCAGTGACGATTCTGGTCTTTCTTCGTGATTATTTAAGTATTGTATAGTTATCTATTGACTACCGTTGTCCTTTCCTATAAAACCGCACAGCTCTCTGAAAGATGCTTAAATTGTTTTTTGTAATTCTAAATTTATCCCAGCTGAGAAGGAAAGCAACATCATGCCTGTGCTGTATGAGCTAAATATCATCTATTAAGTTTTACTATCACTCTGTGAATCACAAACAAAAAATGCTGGGCATATTGTATCATTTCATAGAATTACTCTAAAAATGGCGTTTTCTTCTCAACGGAAAACGAAAATTTGGCTCCATTTATACCGGTCAACTGCCTTCACCACAGTAATAGAACGATTGTGAAGAACATACCAAAATTCAGCCCAACTTCAATCATATTTATCATCAGTGCAAACAGTATCATTATATGATTCACTGAAAAAATATGACATTCCTTTTATATCAATTAAATCAAACCACAAGTAATGCAAAAACTAAGACTTTGAGATGCAGTTCGTAACGACCTCAGAATTGGGCATATATTTCACCGTTTCATTACATAACTGTGTTCGCAACATGGTTACTTATTAATTCGTTGGAAGCTACAAATCCAGCATGACATTTCGCCCACATATCGATCACTATGACTGGAAGAATATAGGACTCCGAGATTCATAAAAAATCTTCTTCCTACAAACAAGCCCGTTCCTGATTTTCAAGCGCCCATCGATGCTTCCACAAAGACCATCATCAGTCAAAGTGAGTTCATTCTTCACTTTCATGTGGGCACAAGGGATACTTTGTATATTTTGACGGGACAAACAATCTTTTCTTCCTTTATAAAAAAAACTTAAATACGTGGAGCCTTTAGGCCTGTATTGATGTTTCGGTGAGGCCACATAGGGCGAGCGTTCGTCAATATCCTGATGCAATATAGCTTAGGAAATTTCTGGCCTGCGACATCAAAGGATAGAGCGTGCATAGTTGCCGGGCAAGATTCAATTTTTGTTCCCATTTCATAGACGGGCTCGCTTGGGAACTCTACCTGGAATAAAAAGGAGTTGAAAATTAGTTTTAGGTGCAAGCCAGCTACTTCGATGATTCTCCGTATCAAAAAAGAAAAAAAAGAACTTTACTTCCATGTCAAATTGCGTTGGTATTTGGCCAACAAGTTACTTCTATATCCATTCGTTTAAAAAGATTGGCACGAGCAGTCGAGATGCAGGGATTTTTTTGTTTTCATTTTTTAAGGAAAGACAGCAGCAAGCTACTCTGACATTTAGCTACATCGAAAAAACTTATCACTTACAGTTAAGCAGCATTAATGTTTATCTGTGTTAAGCCGAACACAGCTACAAGCAAGTTAATTTGATGTTCATCCGTGTCGAAAAAATAAATTATATCAGTCAAAGTGACTGATATAAATGGAAACTAGCTTTACGTATGGTGAAACTAATAGTGTATTCATACACCTCAGCTGGTTTGGAAAATGATCATGACGTACAGAGTATACTTTACTGTAATTTGCTTATATAAATTGTTCCTAGCCATGTACTACATTTTCAGTTCATAGAAGAGTAGGTACATCATTAAATTTGATCAGGGCCCTCAGCTAGCTCATTTCTTCGTCGATGTAACTGATGCTAACTACACTACAGACTACATCGTCGCCTTAGGTATAAATGAAGATGATTAAATTATAACAAACTAAGAACCTTAGATTCGTTCTTTAAGCTACTGGCATACAGTATGTAAAATGGCGTATAATAAACCTCATAAAGTGAACAGTTACTGGTTAGCTCAGAGGCTGATTCGAATATTTCTATAGGTACTTCTGCAGATTAACTCGTATGGAAATTAATTCGAGCTTACGATATTTACAAGAAAACAGTATGCAAAGGTATTTGATACTTCAATCATTCTTTTAGAAAGAATATATATTGATAATGACCACATCTACTCTTATGAAATTAAATTTATACTAAATTACATTATTATTTTGGATATATGAAAAAGTAACATTTCGGATTCAATATTGGCTGAATACAAGACAAGCTAAGTAATGTATGAAAATTT
>LQNS02278181.1:2047498-2064314 GCA_001587735.2 Parhyale hawaiensis
ACACTGCAAGTGTATAGGCAGCATTGACAGTGTCCCTGTTTTCCATGCCTCCAAGGCAAACTCGTTGCGTAAGCAGTCTGAATTTTTGCCAAACAACGCATTGGGTTTTCAAGAAGCGAGAGATTTTAGGCCCGTATTTAGGCTGGGGCAGTGCAATGGGCAGAGACCCGCACCTTGGGATCCATTAGGAGGCGCTCAATGTGTTGCTTTAATTGCTGAACTGTGGCGTAGTTTGCAAGTTAGCCTTTGCTTTAGCAGGAAGAGATAAGTCCCTGTTGCGCTCAGCAATAGGCTGTGGCCTTGCTTGGCAATTGCTTGGCCCTGAAAGCGTGAATTAACATTTAGACTTTCCTGTACCCGTGTAGTATTGTCGGTCCTAGCACATGATAACAGAAAGAGCGATGGTTTTCTACTTACTAACGTTTCTCAAATGCAGTCCTGCAGGTCTGAGGCATTTTTAGTGATTTAAATTAATTATAATTACTAGAGCATTATCAGAGAAAATTCAAATTGGTCGTGATACCAGGATTTCCGGTTTTTCGACAAGAAAATTTTATCGTTCGTGCCTCTTAAGAACAATATGAGTACTTTTTCTTGGAGATCTGACAATAACTTCTTGTGATATATTGTGAGGAATAAAAAGACAAACACATAGTCAAACACAGTAATGGACAAACTGATTATCAGTATAAAGGTTTGTTCTTTGTTTCTTTTAACATTTCATTAATTCCTGTAATTATCATCAAAATCCGTTCATAACTTTTTGGGCTATGGTACTGACAAACATAAAACAAACAAACAGACAAACGGAGAAGCAGATCATCACAAAAACTTTGTCATATAGCCCTATATACATTCAAAACAATTCCTGAAAATTTCATGAAGATCCGTCCATTAACAGCTTGAGTTAGGTTACCAAGAAAAGAATCAGACAAACAAACAAATGGTGGAAAGTATCTTCACCAAAAGTTAACCATATGTTCTCTATATCTTACCTCACATCCCGGTGAATTTCGTAACGACCCGTCAATAACTTTGTGAGTTATCTTGGTAACAGATAAAAAAAACAGACACAGACAAACTCGATAAAATGCTACCTCCCTCTGTGGAGGTATTAAGATGTTGCCTTTGTAATGCTTCCCAGCCCTCGTATCCATTTATGATTCATAGTTTTTTCATACTATTATTTTCTGTGATATTTACACAATTATTACCTCAGCCAAAAAGGATATGTTTTCGTCGGCTTCGTCTATCAGTCTCACTTTATTTCTTTTGTCTGTAGCCAAGATAACTAAAAAACTATGGACGGATTTGGACGAAATTTACAGGGTTTGTTAGGTATGTCAGGAGAAACAGGTGATTAAATTTTGGTGAAGATCCGTCCTTTTGTTTGTTTGTTGGTTTGTCTAACTCATTTTTCTCAATGTCATTACTCCAAAATCTTGGATGTATTTTTATGAAATCTACATGAGTTGTTAGGTATATTACGAAGAGTAAATGACCTAATTTTTGTAATGATCCGTTTGTTCGTTCGTTTGGCACTGTTTTTATTTTATGCTTGTTAGCACAATAACTTAAAAAACAACCAATGGATCTCTATGAAATTGATAGGAGTTGTTAATAATGTTAGAAGACATGAATGATTAAATTTTGCTGCAGATCGGTGGGTTCGCTTGTATGTTTGACTCATGTTTGTCATAATGTTTATTAGCAGCATAACTCAAAAAGTTACAATCGGATCTCCAAAAAATTACTGAATCTGTTAACTCTGTTAAAGGGGACAAAGGATTAGATATTAGGGTTGATACAAAGAAAATCAGTGGGTCAGAACCAATTTTATTTTTCGTAATCTTTGCTCTGCTTGGCCGAGGTATGCGCTCTCAGAGTGCTGTTGTTATTTAGTGAATTTCATTCAAACCCCAATCATATCGGGATTCGACACAAATTTACTAGCCGTTTCTGCTTTTGTCTCGTTTGTTACTGGTCAGAAACCACCTCAACTAGAGACTCTGAGAGCACATACCTCCGCGAGGTAAAGCAACGGTAATGAAATATTCAAATTGGTTTTAAACCAATAGTTTGCTTTGAATCAGTACCAAAATCTAATAATTCGTGTCTTTCGATACTAATAGCAGCTTCTGTACTTTTCTTGGAGTAACTTTCATTAATTTTGAGTAAAGTTACTAACAAACAGTCTGACAAACATAAGTCAAACACACAAACAGACCAACCGATCATCTCCAAAATTTGATAACTCATGTGATTTCTAACAATTCCTATACATTTTATAAAGACCCATACATAACTTTTAGTTATTTTGCTAACACAAACAAACATAAAAAAATCAAACACAGAGACAAACAAACAGATCATCACAGAAATTTGGTCATTTGCTCATTCTGATATACCAAACAATTCACTTAAATTTAATAAAAATCCGTCAGTAACTTTTTTAATTATGATGCTAAGAAAAAAGATGCAGACAAACAAACAAACGATTGAACGGATCTTCCCCAAAAGTTAATTATCTGTTACTCCTATTATACCTAATAATTCCTGTAAATTATGTAAAGATCCGTCCATAACGTTTTGAATTATCTTGGTGACAGGGAAACAGACAAGCAAAAACACAAACATCCAGACAAACACGACAAAAACATACCTAACCTCCTTGACGGATGTAAATAGCTTAGTCGATTTGTGAACTTTACGGGTAGTCTTCGTTTGCATCATGCACATTTTTAGTCATACGTGATAAGAAGATGAAGTGTCTCCCTATGTCCATGAGCGGCATATCGCATACCCCACTCTGGTCGACGCGGCTGCTCAAGTTACAGCGGCGTACGCTGCTGCGCCTGCCTCTCAACCGCTCGCCTAATGCACTTCAAGCGATCGGGTTGCGCTCTTCTTGGTTTGAGAGAGAGCTGTGCCACTCCACGTACGTGAATCGGGCGCTGTTTGCTACGCTGAGACCGGAAGTTGGAGACACGCTGCTCTTTGTCTGAGAGCTTTTCCGTTCAAATAAGATAGGACTTATTTGTGCAGCCTGTAGATAGGTTGGTACATCAAAGCATGTAAAGCTTTAAAAGGAGAGCTTGAGGCACACGTTTTATTGTTCGATGGCGTTGTTTGAAAGAGATATGACTCGTATGTTGTCTGTATGCAAGCGAATTAGGCAAAGCATGCATAGCTTTAGAGTGAAATATTAGAGGTGCTCACTTCTAGAATTGCAGGATTTATGTAGTTTTCTTCAATTAAATTGAAAGTTGAAGGCCCCCTTCCGAAAAGAGTAAACACCCCATGAAATATTTCTATTTCTTGCGTTCAACAAACTTGCATCGTTGATATTTGAAATATATTGCTAAAACCTAGTGTATTATGTAGACTATAGCCACGAATTAATATAATTTTAGTGTCATTCCGTACATTTGTACTCGAATACTGTAATTATGCGTGTGCTAATTCGGATATTACACGCATCTGATAGCACAGGGGGGGTACTGAAGAAAAGGATACTGGTACAGTATTCGTGGCCGACCTCTATGTATGGGTTAGGTTAGTTAAGTCAGTTTAAAATAGTTAAGAAAAGCTCAGGCTAAGTTGGAATCAGTTTGCTTGAGCTATACAATTGGTGCCTAACCTAAGATATAAACCTTCCTAAGAATTAAGTATACTATGTGTACCTATAGGTACCCGTGTTATGGCTGTTTTCCAGGTAAGTTTCATATACCTACTTACGTTATGATGCGTGCCCGACCAACCAAAAAGAAGTATAGAGAATTTCTTGCACGAAGTCACAAAAGAGGATATTTCGTTGTATATCAGTGTTTATCACTAAACATAGACAATAATTTTTTTTTGTCCCTTAGCTTGCTACCAAAGATACAATACGTACAACTGCGCTTATAAAGTTCATCAGAACTCTTAAAGCCATGTTGCATCAATATAATGAATAACTGTTGTTAGTAAAACGAACATAAAAATAGAAGAGGTCCTGCATGAACCTTTGCACTTATTAATTTGCCAAACTACGCACAACCACAATGTAATGAACTGCATACACTTCTATGCCACTTCAAAGTATTTAGAGAAAACAATTTGAATAGTAAGTTTGCTCTTCAGTATATCTATTGTTCTCTTATAAGCTTGTACATGCCTGAAATAAAATTGTCCGAGTCGAATACTAGCTGCAGTGGTCATTGTTACCTGTTTATAATTCACTAATTGCCACCGCTTCATGGAATCTAAATTATCAGCATACAGGTTTTGTAGTCATTTCACTGGCTAAGTGATGAACTAAACGCAATTTATACAAATATTACAGAGAAATGATTCGTGCTAATAACATAGGACGAGAAATAATATTAGACCCTGCATTTAATTCATTCATTCATTCATTCATTTAATTCATTTCACTGGCTAAGTGATGAACTAAACGCAATTTATACAAATATTACGGAGAAATGATTCGTGCTAAAAACATAGGACGAGAAATAATATTAGACCCTGCATTTAATTCATTCAAACCAATTGACAATTATGTATGGTAGAAGATTCTCTGAAAATATCAATAGTCATTAATGGTTTACTGTTGTTTATCACTCCCGAACGAAGTTTTTTCGTTGCAGATGTACCGTATAAAAGTAAAGATATTTATCTGTCCACCCATAAAAAGGTCGAAGGAGTTGAGCAATGTTTATAATTTTTTGCAGAGGGTTTGGTGTGTTGACCTAGATGTGACCCATGCCAAAAAAACTGGAATTTGGTGACCATAAAAAATTATGGCAATGAATTTTGTTGTCTGTCCACCCAAAAAAAGCAGAAGGAGTAGAGTTAAAATATTAATCTTATAAGGCAGTTACGTGGGTTGACTGAAATGTGAAAATCACAAAAATCTTGAGCAAGCTCGCCATATAATATGACGGCGTTGACGGAGGTGATGGTTTTACGCCACGAGGCATTCTAGTTTACCATGTACTTGTCTGTAGCGGATGGTTTATTTTTGATTAACTTTTGATTATTTGCTTCGGCATAAGTGCTCTACATTAACGTTAACGCCCAAAATTTACTGTTAGACCTGAGCCCATTATTTTTTTAAGATTATTTCGGAAATTATAGTTTTCAAGTCTGACCCATGTAATTAATCTTGGTTATTTTCACAGCCCTCTTTTATTAACTTAGCAAATGTGCTCAAATCGATACCCAGACTTGATTTCCATGGTAGTTCTACTGCTGGCTTGAGGACACAGTGATAATTAATTGACCATTTCCGGTGTTTTTTCTTTTAGTTTTTTGCTAAACTACATTTTCTTGGTGCCACTTAACTTTTGAGCATTTCAAAGCTATTATTCGTAATTTTAATTGCAGGCCGGAATTTCCCATTCCTAAACCCATGATGGCACAGCCTTCGTAGACTTAGTGAAAGACTGAGTCTTCAGGTATGAGGCATATTTTGCAGCAAAACAAAACACGTACCACAAGCAAAACCAAAGAAAATCTTCATTTAAAAAAATATTCCCGTCATTTTTTACAGCTGGGTCTTTCAGCTGTAAAAATAAGGATCAGAAACAACTCGACCTGTTCACTCCTCTTTATCCAGCATAAGTCTGTGGCATCAGGTAAACATTAATCCCCGTTTCTTAGTATTATGTTTTTACATACTTTCCGCAAACAGAACTAATTAATTCTGAAGGCAATTGGAGAAGGTCTGGAAGAAACGACTGTGCTCTCCAAATAGAATTTGTAGTGTTGATGGCCATTTAACTTGATAGAAAGCTCAAGCTGCAGCTACTGTGGGCTTAGTACACTCTTCTAACCGTAATCACGACCGCAAGCATAGATAATGCGCAGACCCCGATACATGATTCTTGTCGTCATTTTTGATGGCTGGGCGCACTAATAAATTAATATAATTGATAGAAATAGGTATAAGATACCCCACACTATCTAATAGCTTCTTAATTATTATACTTATTGCCCTGAAAGTTTGCATGCATAGTGGGGATTCCATGACGATACGTAGACGTGATCAGTTTTATATTATCTTGCCTGAAGAAAATTCCCAAAACTATTCATTTCACTGCACATTAATTTTACCACGGGTTTGTTAATTTACATTTTACAAAATTATGCTATAATTTTTAATATTTGGACTTTTTCTCTATCGATTACAGTACTTCAACACGTCTGTTCTGCTTTGAACCAATGATATTGGTAAGAGTAGGTTCATGTTTGCATTCATCTTGAAAAATTCCCAAAGGTTTTTCATTAGATTCAAATCACGAGGCTTAGCTGGCCCGGCAAAAACGTCGAAGTTGTTTGATTTAAACAAAGTTTTCTGTGAGCTTAAAAGTGTGTTTGGCTGTATTGTCTTTCTGTAAAAACCGCGTTTTTATGATTCAGAGAGAGAACACAACTTTTTTTCAGTCATTGTTGCTTGTTGTAGAATTTTAGGCTAATATTTGTCTGATCCCCCACTTGAACTTCAGAATTCTATTGATATCTTTTGATTCGTTGAAAATTACTGATTTAGAATATATAGGTCTTTATTTGTGGAAATTCTGTTTTATTTGTCAATTTTTTGTCTTTTCAGCTTCTTAATTGACCCGTCGGAGCGCGCTGCTGCTTTAGGTTAGGTTACATGCGTGTGCGTAAGAGCCAAGCTCACCCCACTTTTCCGCACTGTCGGGTAGTTAGGCATAAACCCCTTCATAATATCAGGAAGGTTAGGTAAGGCGTAGGTCTGGTTTGCCTAATTTCCACAAAAAAATTAATGTCATTTTCGTTTTCAGCATTCCTCTATTATGTGTGCATGCTCGGCGCTGTGGCGGAACTGCTTTCCTCAGAGATGAGGGGGGTGGGGGTTCTCGGGTTATTTGTTCCTTCCGTCAAATTGGATCCATAGTTCGTAACCCGAGGGCGACTGCGACTACACTTGCTCGTCTGGGGCCAGTGGTCCTATACCCGCAGCACAAACCAGTGCATGTGGGTTTCCCAGGTGAGGGTGTGGCCTAAGTTGACTTTACCTTTACCTTTACTAGAAACCACTTTCTTATACTAAAACTCGGGTGGGGGATAAGACGAATATATACTGAATTTTACTTTCTTCCCTTAAATACTACCTAGATATGGTGTCAGAATATTAAAATAATAAAACTACACGCTAGTTCCGTATCCACAGTTATCTCCAGTAGCAGAAGAGTTATCACCTAGAAAGCTAATAACTCAGGAAAGTGACTAAATAATTTCATCGCAATTGCGCCATAGCTTCAAAAATTCAATCCGATATGCTAATGACTAGGCACGTAGTAGTCTAGAAACGAGAAGCTAATAAGATTTTATAGCAATTTAATTTTTTCTTATCCCACAACTTAGCTATCAGTGGGGACTTGGCAATTCTAATGGTTCAATTTCAAGAATTCGTAGTGGCTTCTGTTGGTCCACTAATTTTCAGCCGTAAATATGTAATTCCCCTCCTATTATAAACATATATTAAAATTATCTTATTCACCCCTCTTCAGTCAAGCACGTTAACAAGTGAAAATTCCACACTAATCATCGAATCCAGCTTATTGATGCTACTACAATTTCGTATTTTATGTTTGAAAACTCTTCTTACAGCAGCTAGCCTACCTACCTAGCTCAGCAGCTCAAGAAGGGGAGGCTTGCGTGCCTGGCGGTCGTCCATTCTGGTATAATTGAACTTTTTCTGGCACCCGAGAGTTGGCTCTCGTGTTACTCTGCTGTAAAATACACCGCCTGCGGGGCTTCTCCCCTGTCAGCCGAGGAGCCTTGGAACAAATAACAATAGAAACAACTATTGGTCAGGCGTTAATTCTAGAACGCGCTAACCCGAGAGTTGGCTCTCGTGCTTGAGTGCTGTAAAATATATGACAAACAGGGCTTCTCCCCTGTGAGCCTCAGATCTTTCTTAATACAGATAGCAGTAAAGACAGCTATATATTAGCTAGTCATTATTTATTATTTATTTTTATTTTTCAATGCAACTAGCCTGAGAGTTGGCTCTCCTGCTAGTCTACTATGTATAAATACACCATCTACTGTACATGGGGTCTCTCGTATCAACTATAGAGCTTTAAGCAAACAAGATTGGGTCAATCATTAGCTTTTAACAGGGGATATTTAGACTCCCCCTGTCTACGTAGTTTCGAGTTGTCGTGTGTCTTAGAGTCGAACATTCTACAGTCTTTAGTTGTGTGGTAAATAAACCTCCTGCATTCATAGCTGAGTAACTAGTTAACTAGATTTAATTCAAAACTCATCGATCGGATGCATTATTTAACTCGATTCCGTTAAGATATTAAAATGCCCAAATGGTTTCACTTGATTACTTACAGGAGTCTTAAAAGTATACCTATCTATCATTTGAATAAGTGCTCAACAACTCAATTACATACTGGCCAAAAAATCCAATTGCAGCTCCCAACGCGTCCTTTTCAATCCGGACTTTATTCTCCGGAGCACAAATTCGTGCTGGAAAAAATGTTGATAGCTGTATACAGTCGACGGTATTGTTGACTGTGCAGGCCACAGCTTGCATTTTTGTTTATTTAATTCATGGTCTAATGTTCTTTGTTAGCAATGCGGAAGTAGTTTCACCGATTTTGAAGTTTACTAGCATAAGGCGCTACATTGAATATTATTCTTTTGCGATTCAAATGAGAATGCTCCAAAGCCTAGGCAAAGAATTTGTTTACAAAGATACACTACTGTGTTACTATTTCCTACGAGTAGTGGCTCTTCACGTTATATCGCGCTCTTTTTTATTCCGTACAATTCATCTGTTGAACCTACTGCCTGCTAACATTAGAAACGAAATTCAACCTAATAATTTTAGAAGAAAACTCAAATCGCATTTACTGCTTCGCGATGTTGTTAGTTAGCACATGATTTACTTCTCCACACGCAGATGGTCCTTTGGTCCTTCAGCCACACTCTGTAAATCGCTCATCTGACGTTGTGGGGAGCGGCACCCCCAGGGGGATTGTATCTGTTACTTAGCCATCAGCTAGGTCTCTGGAACGATTGCCTTTCTTGCCTAATGGGCTTCCTTCCGTCTTCATACGTCTACTGACGCTTTGTTCTCTTCTTCCTCTTCTTACCTGGCTTGCTGTTCCCAAGTGCGTTGGCTCTTGCTTGAGTAAACGTTTCTCCTGGCGCTATTTGTACCCTTCTTTTTTCCACGTTTTAGATCCAAGTGTTCTCTGTGTGGAAAGACTTGCACTGAGTAAATGCTTCTACTATTACTACTACTACTACTACTGCTACTACTGCTACTACTACTACTACTGCTACAACTGCGCACTCTGTAAATAGAGAACATAACGTACCCCTGTACTCTCGTCATGATTAGTTTAGTTAGGTTTAATTTTTTATGTGCTTCTGTATTACCCTAATTCCGTGGTGTTTATAATGTGCTTAAGCTTCGTTGCCTGAATAGCATTTGCTACCTATATGCTTGAAACACTCCAATTCTCTAAATTTTCTTTGTGTTCATATTTGAACTGAGTACGTGCTAAGCATGATGTCTTTTATTGATCAGATTGTTTCAATAAAATAGTTATTATTGCTATTATTATTATTAATATTATTCTTATTATAGGACTTCTTGTACGGGAAATGAGAGCGATACTTCTGCACATTTAACATCAAGTGTAAACAATTATTTTGTGAGGGGTTACTAGGCTTGTGGAGTTAACCTTTCAGCTTTGTAAACAAAAGCGTTCCTTGCGACACAGTAAATTTGGTGGCGAGAGTGTCCTTCTGGATCGAGAGTAGCTGCAATGCCGTAAAATTCTCACATTTTATGCCATCACGTACGAGAATCGAAGAGGAACATTGATGAACTATAAAATAATAATAAAAATGGGTTAGAAAAAAAAACTTCCTAGGCTATTTTTGTATCGATGAAGGCCTTACAATATATGACTACAAAGTATGCACATTCAGACTTCTGTTTTACTTGTTGCTCCTGATGCAAAGAAGCACATATCAGCAGTGTACGTTTCACACAAAAAAGGTATTTTTTTCCTTGGAAGTCTAAATTGTGTGTCAAGTTTTTGCATGGCAAATAACCCAAGCAACCGTTTACTGTATCTTTCATGCGTATTTGAGGACACTTTTTAACTTAACGTTACTTTGGTGGCTTTACCAGTATTTGTATTATAACTTGCAGTGATATTTCTTCGCAGTCATACACCCTTCCTGTCAACGAGGCCGTTCTAAATCACACTAATGAAAATCTATCATAAGCTTGTGACGCATTTCTGAACAGAAGCAAGCTATGACTTACGTACCCATCATCAGTATTACTGGATCCATAAATTAAATATTCACTTGAGTCAAGGTTTCGAAAGCTTTCTTCTTTTGCGGCCGCTGGACGTTAGTGACACGCAGACCAAAGTCATCAACTTGTCCATCACAGAGCATGACATTCAATGCCGGTCTGCACGGCGCTGTAAAGTTCAGCCTGCCAATTTTTGCCATGGAAACTGTCGTTTCACGTGCGGTTAGGCAGGTTTCTATCCCTAATTAGCCTGGCAACTGTTAATCAAGGGAGTAATAAAATCCCGGAAAAGAACCAACAGAGGCATCAGAGAATGAGGAACTCAGTGTCAGGCTGCAGAGACAAATGAGTGTGCTTTGAATTACAGCGAGAAGGCCGGGCCCAGTCGTCACTGGGTGCGGGCCCAAATGTTTGCGGCGGCGTTGACAAATTGAATCGGTCTTCTTATTGGCCAGTTTGGAAAAATTTTCTTTCTTTCTCACCGGCACTAACAAACGGAGAGAGATTACTGCTGTGCCTGAAGGAAAGAAATGCTCGTTGGAGCGGTGATTCCGGGCTAGAAATCTACCTGTGATGAACATGCAGTTATTTGCAAGCATTTCGATTTTTGTTTTGTTTGTATCTTTGCTGTCGATATCGATTGGCTAACACTGCATTTTTGCGATAAAACTATCGATAACACCAAAACAGCTATATATTAATGATATTGTCCACAAGGATTTCATTACTAAAAGCGTTGGAAATTATAGAATTCCCAATAGCTGGCGTCTACTGAAGTTTAGCGTTGCACGATGCAGATCGATCATTATCGCCCGCGAACGAAGTGAGAGAGGTGATAATATATTTATTGAAGATTTCAGTATATACATTTGTATGCATATGTAAATATTTGTCAATATATTTGTCTGTCCACCCAAAATGTGATCGAAGGAATTGAGCAATGTTCATATTTTTTGCAGGAAGTTTGGCGGGTTGACCTAGATGTGACCAATGCCAAAAAACTAGACCTAGCTTGCCCTAAAAAAATGACGGCGTTGAATTTCCCTCCACTGGGGTGAAGTTGCCTTCACCACGGCAAATCACCTTGCGCCACGAGGCGTTCTATTTACCTATGTTGTTTCTAAGAGAGCAATATTTCACGGGTACGGCGCCCTAACCTTGTTGGACCCAGCATCCATATGAGAAACTAAGATTAGCTGGCCATCAAAAATAACTTTGTTGCATTTGCTCCACCACGAGTGAAGGTCTTACGCCACGAGGCGTAATTAACTAAGGCGTCCTAATGGGACTACAATTCCAGGACTGCAGTCATCACACTTTTCTAATTTCCAGCATTGCAGTCAGCAAATCGCAGAATTGCTTGGGTAAAACGGGAACTCTTTTACTGCACGAAACCTTTCCAACCTCTTAACAGAATTCACTTTTGAACATTGTGTGTCAATATGCTGTTAAATTTTTAGTCTACTTTTTGAAAACAAAATGCTCGTATGAGCCTCGTACATCAGGCACTAAAAATGTGAGCAACTCTCCCCTTCGACACACGCGATAAATGCGAAATATTGTGCAACTTATGCAATCTTTTTTTTCTTATTGACATACTTCGAGCTACGGTATGCCGTTTTGTGTATGAGGGAGTCATTTTTTTTTCTTTTTTTTTTTGTACACTTTGAAGTTTGATTCACATTTTCATTGTCAATAGCTGTAATTGGCTATTATCAACATATATCTAAAAATGATGTATTTTACCAAATTTTGTACTGATCTGGATAGAACTTTGAAGTATTTTTTAGTTAAAGAAAGGAATTCTATAATTTTACAAGCTGACACCACTGTATAAGTAAGAGAATTTCAGTGAATCGATAATCTTCATAATTAATGTCAGTCAGTGTTCTTCAAAACGACAATAACAGCGTTCCCTGTTTTCATGAACCAGTTTGATCAAACTGAGAAGTTTAAACGCGATGCAGGAGAAATGGTTATAGTCTGATCATTTTATCAAGGTAGTTTGGGCATGGTCGAATGCCTCTACAGCAGGGCAAACTCTAGGAATATTTCTGAGATTTCTCTATATGCTGTTAGTGGTGGAGTTATGATATGGGCAGAACAGAAGCTCAGATATACACATAGAATTGGCAACGCTGTAGAGGAATTTGACCACGACCGAACCGCCTTGATACAATGGTCAGACTTAGCTTCGTCGCATGGGTCCGCTGATATAATAATGCAAACACGGCACTCATAAAATACCAAATCAGGTATTTTCACAAGGGGATTCAAAGTTTAAGCAACATCTCACTGTCTTTCTTGAACTAGATTTATAACTTGAGCATTCTGAGAGCGCATATACACCGCCTATCAACAGTAACGAAAAATTCAAATTGGTTCTGAAACTGTAATTCAATTCATATCAGCATCAATACTTAATCATATGTGCCTTTTGACTGTCATAACTGCTTCTGTTTGTTTGTTTGTTGTTTTTTTTTTTATTATCCGATGTAACTTTTCGATTGATGTCGCTAACAAACATTTTGACGATTATTAGTCAAAACACGCAAGCGGATCAACCGATGTTCACCAAAATTTGATCATTCATGTCTTTTACCACAAATAACAATAGCTATATATTTCTCAGAGATACGTATATCCATAACTTTTTCAGTTATCTTGCTTACAACCAGAAACACAAACACAGAGAAAAAGAGACAAACAGATTAACTAATCATTACGAAAGCTTGATCGATGACTTTTCGTAATACACCTAAGAGCTCATGTAAATTTCATAAAAATCCTTTAATAAGTTTTTTTAATTATGGCACTAGCAAAAAAGAGGGCGACATACAAGCGATTGAGCGGATATTTACCAAATGTTAATCATCGGCTAATCTTAGCATGTCTAGTAACTCCTGCAAATTTCGTAAAGATCCGTTTATAACTCTTGCTGTTATTTTGGTAATCGATAAACAGAAATACACGATGAAAATATAACCATCTGGCTAAGGTAATAACTACAGAGATGCATCACTGTTAATATCCCAGTAGAATTGTATATTAAATAAATTTTCCTTGATCAAATGGACATTTCGGTTAGCTATTTTGTACGTAAATAAATCGTTGCTCAATTCGTTCCTCAATTTGATGCCTCGGAAATTCAAAAATACGCAGTGCAATAAAATTGTAAAAAGAAGACTGTTAAAAAATAGTTCACTTTTTCAACTTTCTACGATACCATGGGACTTGTAGGAAGGACTTCTGCACAATATTTAAAAATTGAAAAATGTGAGCAGCCCAAGTGTCAAAATAAGCAAGATAAAGAGATAAACATAACAAATATAATGGGGATGTGCGAGAGGTTTCTAGTATTATTTACAAGAATATTAATAATTTAATACCTAATATCATCATCCAGTGTACCGACACTTACCCTAGCCCTACATGTGATGTAATGAAAGCATAAATTGTACGACATAAGGGCCTTCATACATTTTTCTACTCGTACAGCTCTAGTGTTGTCCATGAAAAATACGGTGATGCCATTGTATTGGCACCAATGCTATACCCACATATATTTTCATATGAAAATAATGTATACTGCATGCTGACTCCATTCATGTTCATTACTCACACGCCGCTAGCATTACCTAGCTACATAAACACATAAAGTATTCCGTAAATCCAGTGTATTGATACTTATGCATATAAGCCTCACATATAATTTCAAGTAAAGAACGCAATGTGTGCAACCTACTGCCTCCATGAATTTTTTTTTTCACAAACTTATCACAGTTCAAGCCTTGCAACACTCGCTCGCATGCAACTGAGTTGGAAGTCATCAATCGATCAGATGTCCACCACATGACAGACACAACGGCAACAAAGCCATGCGGGTCTTCTTGTAAAATTCAAAGCTTGGGCAGGGCCGACAAAGAGACTTTGGCAGGGCCCTAAGCCATCCAACGTCAGTACAATGGCACAGTCTCACTCATATTACGGACTCTTGGGCATAATTACTGCAGCTTGAAGAGGGCCATTATTATTGTTTTCTAATTAAGAACGGCCGCGACACAAGGGACAGAGAGATTTTAATACCGAAATCTGCCGTAGCAGCAGAGTAACGAGGGCTCCCTTGTCTTTGTCATCCAAGTGCCATGCTGTATTATTGAACTCATAGAGCAGGAACACTGCCCTGATGAAGCGCCCTTTTGGTTATCGCTTACACCCTGGAGTATTTCACAAGTTTTGTTTGGTATATAATGCCGGGACCGCACTACAATTTCATAGGAACAATGCTATGTGAGGGTGGGCAACTCGCACATCGTTCCTGCCACCGTATCTGCGCTACCGAGTTGAAAATTAATGTATTTCAAGATGACGTGTCAGTTGCTCATCCTTGCATCCTGTTGTTCGTACGACTGACTGAACATGTGGCCTCGGCTTTAGGTAATCTACAAAGTGTGTGCGTTTTTTTTTTTTTTTCATTTTTGTTGCACATGCTGCAACAATAGAAATACGCAGAAGAACTGGTGACGTGCGTCCTTCCAACAGCTATACATAGAAAAATATAGGTAGCAAGAAGCACATGTCGTTTTACTAGATATCCACAAATTAATTCTCCATACTTACTCTATAAGTAATAAGTACAACAATTAATTGACAGCACTTTCCACACTACCAGTAGTTATGATGCAAGTAGCTGCGCGTGTCTCTCTACCAGTTGCAATGGAAACAACTGACAGCACGTGTCGTTCTACCAGTAGTATATGATGCATTTAGCTGCACGTGTCGCTATACCAGTTGTAATGGAAACAACTGACAACACGTGTCGCTCTACCAGTAGTATATGATGCATTTAGCTGCACGTGTCGCTATACCAGTTGTAATGGAAACAACTGACAGCACGTGTCGCTCTATCAGTTGTAATGGAAGCAACTGACAGCACGTGTCGTTCTACCAGTTGTAATGGAAACAACTAACTGTACGTGTCGCTCTACCAGTTGTAATGGAAACAACTGACAGCACGTGCCGCTCTACCAGTTGTAATGGAAAAACTGACAGCACATGTCGCTGTACCAGGAGTAAATGATGCAATTAGCTGCACGTGTCGCTCCACCAGGTATAGTGGAAACAACTGACAGCACGTGTCCCTCTACAAATAATACATATAATAATTACTTTAGCAGCACGTGCCGCTCTACACTAGTAATAATAAAGTCCTTTTGTCACGTGGCGCTCTAGCGCTGCGTAAAACAATAACTTATAAGTATCACAGAAGTTTCCAAACTTTTCCAGACAAAATTGCTTCTTTCTGGCCGAGTAATAAAACTTTCGGCAATAACAAAGGAGCATGGAGCACAGAATTACACAATTAGGAGATTTGTGCCTTGTGAATTTTTTTTTTTTTTTTTTTTTTTT
Organism: Parhyale hawaiensis; assembly: GCA_001587735.2. Lineage (NCBI taxonomy): Eukaryota > Metazoa > Arthropoda > Malacostraca > Amphipoda > Hyalidae > Parhyale > Parhyale hawaiensis. The sequence goes on from LQNS02278181.1 coordinate 2,063,214, forward strand.
TTTGACACCGAAAAATTAAATGTTTACTGCTTCGTGAAACGTCAGCTGAACATCTTGAGTCACTCATTGCAGACAGTTTTCTTTCTACATTTATCTGTTCCATTAACATAAAACATAAAGATGTCGGAGCGCTAAGTTAGCATGAGCGATTACTTCATAACCTTACACCCCCAAATCTGAAGGTGATTGTGTCATATGAGGGTCAGTGCAGTAATTGCTAACTAAATCCTTTATTTAGCAGGACCAAGTGTAGATGGTGAAAGTCAGTATAGCTGGCGGTTGACCTCATTCATATCCCTGTGCAATGTTAAAATACAGCTCAGTGTAGTCATTGTTTCTTATGCGCAGAGTGTCACAGTTTCCTATAGGCGAACAATAAGCTGTTTCACACGATGCTGAATATTTGCAAAGGTAGGTCCTGTATTTTTAACCTTCAATAATTGGCTTGTTAGCTGTAGCTTTCGTCGATTCTTTCGGTAGAAGAAAGAGAGAAAGCCCCATTGTTTTAACTCACTCTCCCTGAAACACTAATTGACGCTAAAATAGTTCTTTATAATAAAAAGAAGCATGCGAGATCTACTGTAGTTTCCTATCGGAACGTATTCTAAAAGGATCCAAAGATTTCTTTTTTGGTGTCAGAGTCGGTTTTTGATTCATTGGTTCTCAGGATAAAGGCTCACATTGACCTACTTCAAAATTGAAAGTTTCCCATATTTGAAAGAATAATATAGAAACTCAAGTACAGTAACATGTAGTCAGTTCCACGTCTCTGATTATGCGTTTTTGAGATAGAATGCAATGTATCTCTGCACGTGTTGCTGTACCTGTAGTAAAGGATGCAATTAACTGCACGTGTTGCTGTACCTGTAGTAAAGGATGCAATTAACTGCACGTGTCGCTGTACCAGTAGTAAAGGATGCAATTAACTGCACGTGTTGCTGTACCTGTAGTAAAGGATGCAATTAACTGCACGTGTCGCTGTACCAGTAGTAAAAGATGCAGTTAACTGCACGTGTCGCTGTACCAGTAGTAAAGGATGCAATTAACTGCACGTGTCGCTGTACCAGTAGTAAAAGATGCAGTTAACTGCACGTGTCGCTG
>LQNS02278181.1:2131360-2142517 GCA_001587735.2 Parhyale hawaiensis
TCCTTAAAGTGGCTGAAGTGGCAGTGGTCAGCACATATAATTAAGGAAGATACAGACAGGCAGTTCTTCAATATTTTTGCAAAGACAATCGTGTCTGAAGATTTATATCCCACTGTTCACCCTGTTACTTTCATCATAAGCTAGTATACAGGATGCAAGTTTCCTTTACATAGGTACTTCCATACGCTCGGAATTTTGTCGATGGTTAATGGCTGCAAAAATTTGAGTTCAGGACTTCTTTCTATATAGGCTGCGTGAGGCAATGCCGCTCTCCGATTAGATAAGCCACTCAGCCAGTTTAAGGGAAAAGTTTACTCGCAATTCTCCCGTAGGATAAATAGAAAAGGTGCGCTCCTCTCTATTAGAACCTCCTTGGTCATGCAATCTGAAGTTAACTCATTTCTAAAATATTTGTTAAAAATTCTATCGCATTAGCTTTCCGATTTAGTATAGCTACACATTCGGGGGAATCAGACTGACTGAGCTTGATTAATTACAATATATTCATATCCGAAAAACTGTAATCGATAAAAAACAAGCAGTAATTTAGATAAAAATCTAAAAACAATGCTATCAGATAGAAATCAAATGTAGTAAGAGCAATGGATAGCATTGTGAGCGAAAACATCTACGATGTTTACATACGCAGTATATTCCTACAAATAATATAGCTTATCTTCCTTATCCACATAAATACTTAGTTCGTTGCCTGCTCTTGAATGCCTTCACTCCCTCTTCTCGTACAGTGCTTGTCGCCTGGTTCTACTTGTGGTTATAGAAGATGTTGATGATAACTTTGAAAACAAATTTTTTGTTTCTCTTGTGATGAGTTACGCATCCAATAAGTAAGTCTGGAGAATACTTATCTAATGCAATGAGCCTCAATATGTGATGAACTGCAACACTCATGTGTTGATCAAAGACATCGAGAAGAGCATATCCATTGGCGACAAACTCAGAAATTTCCCTGGAAGGATGAGTCAAGTGACCTCTTGAAATGTCTGAAAGGTAAGCATTTCGAAATCGTTTTCACAATCATGAGCTTCAACAAGCTGATCTCCGCACTCTTTGCAATTGACCGCTTCACAAATTCGTTTAGGAATATTCCCAGCTATAAGGTGAGCCACTTCTTGACTGTCACTTGAGATAGAGGCTTCAAGGATTCCGCTTTCCTTCTCCTCGAAGATTGCTAAAAGATCGTTGGTCTCTTGACGTAAACTTTCTTCATTCGTTTCGCCTTGATCATGGAGCCAATAGTCATGCCCGACCTTCAATAAAGAACGACATTTCAAGATATTCTCAGAAGATTGCACCTCTCTTAAGCTCACCAAATATCTTCCACCACTCATACCACGATATTGAGAAAACCTCTCATTTGGGTCACGTTGCAGATGACGATATCTGACATACTGGAACCCATCAGCAAAGAGGTCTTTCATCAGCATTGACTGAGAGCGAAGGGTTTGGATAAGAGCATTGAACGTTTACTTACTCAATCCAAAATTGGTGCATTCAACAGCCCAAGACTCTAGCCAGTCAGCAAATTTGAAAAAAAAATCCAGTTTGTCATCGTCTGGGGTGATTGCATTGCTCAAGGGGTTACTCGTGTATCTAGAGCTGCTGTTCGCAATAGTTCACCAAACGTTGATGCGTTTCAGAAAATTGGGCATGTCACTTCAACCCGGAAACAAGGCTTTGCACGTAGCAATGGTAGTATGATGGAATACAGCAGGGGCCAGGCAAACGCACTGTTTGTTATTGCCTGGGTGCAATGCTTCATAGGTAAGTTTGGGAGCTTTGCGGATCGGTGAGCATCAAATTTTCTATCTTCGTAATGGATTTTGTGCAGATCTCATCAGGTTAGATATCCAGGTTCAGATGCTATCAATGTATATCATACTCCAAAATTTAAAGAAGGAAAGACAAATTTGCACTAATTCAACAGGTTGTTCCGAATGTTCTTTAACAGATGCACGGAATCGAAGAACAGGTAGGTCTTATTCGCCACGTTAGGATGAACAAAAAATGCTTCTTGTCCCCTTTCATTGAATTAAGCAGCACTTTAAATGGCAACATTCGCTGAATGGTTGTCTGTAGCAACTCCTCTGACCCGTAGTCCGATACTGAACAGATCATCCAAGCATTGGTGCATCTCGTTAGCAACCCAATTTCCTGCCGAAATGAAAACTGCCGAAATGAAAACTAAGCATTCGACATACTAAATCGCATAAACAGAGAAGTAGGAATGGAGTATCTGGTCTTTCCTGTTTGTTCTCCATCACTGAAATTTAATTTAAATACATTTTTCAGATGTGTTTTTTTCCGTATAATCCGAAAATATTTGAGAAATTAATGGTTTCTGAGTAAAGTGTTTTAAAGTTGTTTTTTTCATTTATTGCTAAAGAAGTAAAAAATTGGACAATTTTATACTTTTTTGAATATATTTCGCTTTCTTAAGCTCAAAGCTCTAAAATTTAGTGATAATACGCATATAGACATAAATTTGCGTTCATTAGGTAAAGTCTTCCTCTTTATGTTCCTATACTGTATTATATTAGGAACTACATTCAAATATTCGAAATAGCCCCAATTTTATTAAAGTCTATATTACATCAGTAATAGATAGGAGAAAGATGTTTTTAAGGTCATTTTACTCAAAAACCCCAAAGTTTCTACGAAAAATAATTATCACTTTCGAGTTCAACGTAAAAAAATGCATTCAAAATAAAATTTGGCGATGACTACCAAACAGAAAAGATCTGGAGCAGCAATAATAGCTATAATAAAATTCCAATAAATCGGAAGTTAAAAATACTATTACAATTGATTAGAAATAACTATGTAATAATAACTATAATTAATAATAATATAATGCTGTCGCAAAAGGAGTACAAGCGCAGGCACGATAAAGTTTCCCGACACCTTCACTGGACCCTTCTGCGGATCCATAACTTCCCGGCCAGTGAGAGGTAGTACTAGCACGAACCCGCGCCCGTGGTTGAAAACGAAGCCGTGCAGATCTACTGGGACAAGAGGATAGAAACCGATCGAGTACTTCAGGCAACCGACCGGACATCGTCGTCAAAGATAAACAGGAGAAGTCGGCCAAACTGATCGACAAGGAAGCGGAGAAGAAGGAAAAGTACCTTGATCTTGCCATCGAGCTCCAGAGACAGTGGCAGATGAAGGTCGACGTCGTTCCAGTGGTTATCGGAGCTTTGGGGGCCTTTTCCAAGAATCTCAAGACTGCCCTGCGAGAGCTCACGTGCTGCCATCTCCGCCCAGGAACCCCCCAGAAGAGCGCTCTGCTTGGAACAGCGCACATCTTTCGCAAAGATCTCTGAGCCTTAGGTCGCGGAATGTGACCCGGCGCCAGAGTGTAGAGCTGAACATCGCTCAACCGATCCATATTTGGGTTGTGAAATCCCTCATATAATAATAATAATTTTATTAGAAACCTATCCCCTTAACAGACGCCTATTCTTGCTTATGGTCTTCTTTCATTGATACCTACGTACTAAACAAAAGAAATAAATTCTAAGCATTAAACTCATCATTTACTGAACACTCCGGAACAGCACGCACTATGATTGGTACCCACTGTTGAAGTCCTACAATCAAGAAGCAGAAGATACCTTTGTACAGCTTCCCTTCATCATTGCAACCAACATAAGCACCTGCATGATATTGAGAGCCTGGTTGCAAATACATTTCATCAGCCATCAATATTACATCAGATGATATGGCTCCTGAATGATGGAGCTCTTCTACGGCCTTCATGGTGTCAATCCCGCATTGTTGAATCTTGTACAAAAGTCAGAACGAGGGTAACGGAAACTGCTTCAACATCAGCCGGTATGAAGTAGCAGAAATATATCTCTGCATGAGGGCATATCTCATAACAGCGACTGAATAAGGCGGCGGACTTTTTCCTTTATAGTACTCAACTTTGCTTAATTCGTCAATGATCGTTGGGGAATGTGCTCTGCTGCTGACTGCAAATATTGAGGGAAAACTTTCAAGCTTTGAATACCTGGTTAGTTTTGCATTATAGCCAGAGACCAACCATTTGGTGAGAGGCATATTGCGGCCGTTGCATTGGAGTCTTACGTGCAGATCACCGTCAATGTTGATGCATCTACTCACGAATGGAAATCCAAGGTCATCGGTGTCCAGCATGTAAAAAACTAAAGATTCATCCTTTTTTACGCCTTGATAACCAGATGGCCAGTGTTGCAGAGGATCAATATTCGACAATGAGCGTATATTGTCCTTATCGAGGGTCTGTGATTTGATCAGGTTCAATATTTCGAATTTTCGGTGGCCTGCGAGGGGTTGACATTTCCGGTAATGTTGAAGGTCTCTTCATTGCAAGGGTACTGTGTTCCGTTGGAATAGGGTTCAGATCCAATTTCAGAGTACAGCGCTTTCCTCGAGTTATTAGGTTTCCAATAAAATGCTTCTCATAAAGAACTGATGTAGGAGTTGGTTTCCAGTCACGACGATTGACAAACCTCACCCACCTCTGCAGGAAATCTTCCTTCTTCATGGGAAAGAGAAAGCTCGCCAGCTTTTTGCTTGAGCCTGCATTTTCGTCAACCTTCTGGTTTGCTCCAGTTTCACATCCGGAAGCCAAGCACTTGTTCTCCATTATATAATTCTAATCACAATCACAGAATATACTGTGTTTGTGTTGCCTGCTACATCGGCGAAACAGGAGGAATCTAAAAACACGCGTCGAGAAACACACAGGCAATGTTTGGAGGAAGCAAGAGTTATCATTAATTTACCAACACTGTTGCTAAAACAGTCATTCCTTCGACTTTGAAAATGTGTCAGTACTGCAAAAAGTTAAAAATTGGTAATCTCGTAAAGTAGTTGAATCGTTTTACAGTGAGCAATAACCAAATAGGATCAACAGACACTTAGATCTCCCACAACAACTGCTTCCTCTGCTCATTGACTTTTGATATTGTTTGCTATTGTTTTTTCTTTTTTTTTTCTGTAGAGTATTCTTCAGTAGTAACGATAGGTGTTTTAGAATATAGCTCTAGGACCAAAAAGACTAGAATACCATGTTGTATTCTAAACTCTTTGCTACGACCTATATGCATCTTTCCCCTGACGACGGCTGAAGTAAATTCATGCCGAAAGCTTGGGCTAATAAATCTCCTGTCTTGTTGAAGTCATTATTATCATGATGGAAACCTAAAATCAACCAAGACGTCCTCTATTCTCTTCAATACGAAGCGTTAACCAAGATGCATATAGAAAAGCTTGCGAATTCTGCGAATGTCATGAGAAGTTGGCCACTGCAAGAGAGGAACAGAATATACTGCACGAAAACTCAAATCATGGCCTGTATTGACTCCAGCCGTATCCAAGATACGGAACACCATTCCTGAAACGGAACTGGCAGCCAGCAGTTTGGGACTCTTAATTTTAAGTGGCAAATGTAACATACACGGCCGTATTCATAATAGGCCATAATTCAATACACAGCACTATTTGCAATACCAAATATTTTCCATTGTTCACTAATAATCTGAGAAGCGATCAGTTTTCGAGGAATTCAATACAAGATACTTCACAATACACCCACGCATGTGTCTCTACGCAAACTTGCACGGGAAAATGCATAGCTCAACTTTATGCACCAACGCCGGATGTTGCTGTCCTAAACTAGCAAAGGAAAAACATTAGAAGTACACAGCAGCCCACGGGCTTCCCTAAAAGCAATTCTAAACTGCGATCTACTTTCGATGGAATAAATCGCTCGCAGAGAAGCCTTCTCCATTGCCCCAAAGTTGCTAAGCCGCTGGACTTGAGCAGGGCTCCGGAAAACTGGCCGTACCTGATCAATTTGCCATGTTACTGGGACTCTGCTTCTTGGGAACAACCAGCGAGTCCCGAAGTTTTTTTTTTTTTTTTTTTGCATTCTTGACCTCATACTCAAAAGCTTCTAATCCACGTGACCCCTGTTGTTGATGTGCATTTCATCTTCCGTGAAGGAAGGGAAGGGAATCATCGCATTAGACCATTGTTCTAATAAACCAACACACTTCAAGTAAGGCTACGAGACTCACAGGCTCGGAACCCTGCCTTCGGCTGAATTTTGTCTGATGCTTTTTTTAATGGCACCAGTTTTTCACAGTACTTTGATGGAACAATGAGCTGTTATGAACCTGGTGCTCATTGTGGATCGTAACTCAACTATGACCCTTAAATGCACCGTCTGTATTGTTTGCCCTCAAACAAAGGTATCTTTCGCTAGAGTTTCATATTGGAGTACAATTGTCAAATAATGATCCTTATTAGTTGTTGCTTATCCTACGTAACTGGGGCTCTACCCTAGTGTCTATCCTTCATTTCCCTTCGAAAAAGTTGTATCTTTCACCAGCAGCTTTCACTACAGCACTTAACATAACTATGAACGTAGTTGGCAGAGACTCTGTCAGTTGATTATTGCTCATTTAATACCAAGAGTTTTCCTCCGTCAGTTTTTCACTATCATAGTTTGCTAGCCAGTGTTGCTACAATAGCTGCCACTCCCTCTCATCATTTAAGTTATATTTTTTTTGTCTAAAGGTAACGCTTTCTTCACTTCATCAGAACGGCATTTACTGGAAACCGTTGTTTCATGGATCGTGCTCTTATTGCAATGTAACTGTCTGTTGTCATTACGCTTAATTGAGGAGTTTTCATCGAACAACGTGTGTTTCTACAGGCCTTTCGATAGAATGCGTACTTGAATTTAATACTTTATTTCATTGTTGTTGCTCAATTTACAACCCATTTTTAACTCTGCTTCTGTAGCTTGTTCTTAATTTCGAGTGGCTTTCCATCTGCCAACAGGTTTGCGTCCCTTAGAGGTCCTCGCTGCTAAGTTCTATTTTCCGTCTCTCTCTCTCGATTTGAAACCATAACAGAAATAGCCCAGAGGTCTTATGCAATATTTTGTTGTTTCTCCGTTTGATTACGAAAGCATCTTTACCATTTTCTACCCAGAGTGGCAAACTGTCTTAGTGGAAGACTCTCAGATGCGAGTACGGGGGATTGAGCTTGTGTGCCAGACGGGTGAGTTCTGGCTTGGCTTGCTAAGTCGGCATTTCTGCATTCAGATATTAGACAGAAACTGCGACAGTCGGGAAAGGGATTGCAGTTGTCAGATGAGCCTTCGGTCTCAAACGCCATAGCTCTGGCAATTTTTGGTCGACTGCAGCCGTGCACTCCTCTGCAGTCACGACCATATTCAAATGCGGCACAAATCTGTGCATATGGAGCTGCCAGTTGGAGTGTCTGGACAAGCTGACTTCACTTTACCTTTCATATAACCTCATATCAACGAGTAATATTATATGCATATCTTTCAACTTACAGCCACTGTCATTCTGCTTCTTAAAAAGAAGTGGTTCTCAAGACTGTCATTTCGACTACCCAGTACGCACACAGCGTCCGAATGCTTTGTTGCGAATCCTTGTGAAAATAGCTGTATAAAGCGAAAGCTTTAGTACCATGGTGAGCAGTCATGTCACCCTGCCTAGCAAGCGCTACCAGCGATGTTTCTTCAAATGTGGAGTAATTTAGAACTCAGAGAGCTACTCCCTTTTTTGCTGCTTAAATGGAGAGCAATGCTTTCAAATGCTGAGTGCTACAGATGAGGACCAAGAGTGCATCGTGTGAACCCACCTTTAGCGTCTCGCTTTAATGCAGCTTTTGGAGCATCGTCGAAAATGTCTTGTTTTCAGCGTGTCTGTGAGTGTATCTGTCCTTTCACACCCAGATTTGTCAAAGCTTGGATTTTAGGCCAAGAACTCTGATTTTCTCAAGTATCCATCCCATTGGCAGCCCTCTCCGCCTCTTTTTGTTGCTGCCCTCAGTGTTACCTCGACGGCTGTGGTGAGAGGGTGTCTGTGTCGTCTCGACCCCTGAGCTTAGACTCTGGGGATCGCGTGCTGGGAAGTCCTGACGTATTCACAGCGTCGGTTGTAATTTCATGTATTGCCATTCAGAACTTGTCGTATTACAAGTTGCTTTTCAAGCCTTTCAGGCTTCTTTCTATACCTCTACAGAGAATGATTAGGGCAGAGCAATGTTAGTTCTATTTACATTCTGCCCTCGATATACGGCCTCATATTAAGGAACCGATCGATAGCAACTATTGATCGGGCACTGCGTGTGTGAGAAAGAGAACTCAAAAAGAAGGGGCAGCATCCAAGAGACAGAGCCCGTGAAAGGCAAAATTACGAACAAACTAGAGCACTCTAAGAGCTCATGCCTCCGTCATGCAAAGCAACGGCAACGAAAAAATCAAATTAGTTCTGAAACAGTGATCTTCTTTGTATCAACACTATAATCTAATCATTTGGAACTTTTGTCAGTATTACCAGTTCCAGTAATTTTCTTGCAGATCCGTTAACACATTCTTGAGTTATGCTGCTAATAATCATTCTTGCAAACATTAGTCAAACAAATAAACAGACCAACCGATCATCTCCAAAATTTAATTGTCTATACCTTGTAACATTGCTGATAACTCTTGTGAATTTCATAAAGATCCGTACATAACTTTCATGAGTCATTGTGCTAACAAGCATAAAATTAAGTACAACCACAAACGAACCAACAGATCATCACAAAACTTTGGTCATTCAGTCTTCATAATATACCTAACATCCTGTGATCCTGTGATGAAGTTCGGGACGTCCAACCCGGGTCACGACGGTGCGCCGCTCCTCTTCACAACCTGGAATCGGTTACAGGCTCTGCACTCGCAGAAGAGCCAGCTGGTCCAAGAGACTGTTCCCTTGCACCGCCTGGTAATAGTGCGGCGGATGATCAGGAACAGCCACAGGAAAGAGTCCAGGTTCCCCTTGAAACTTTCCAGACTTTCATCGTGTTGTCGGAGTGCAGCTGGCAGACAGTTAAACAAGCGGGGGCCCATGACGGCTAAAGAGCGCTCGAGCACGGTTCTAACACTCACAGCAGGTCTATTGTACAACGGAGGCAACACGCACAGACGCCCTCGTCTGACTTGAAGCCTTGTTACCAATCCGAGCCCAGCTCCGAAGTTTGGCACTATACCCTGTACAATTTTCTATCTAATCTAATACTAAGAATGACCGTCGTGTGTTTATATATATAAATATATTATTATCTTGAGATGGCATTACTTTTAATTGAAGAATACGATGAGAAGCATTTTAGAAATTTGGTTACCCACGACGCGCGTTTCGCCGTACCTCGGCTCATCAGGTGGAAGGTCGAAGATGGTCGAATTTGAAGATGTTGAAATTTCTGAAAATCTTGGTAAGATATCCCAGTAAGGTGTAGCTGAGATACCATTGATTTGAGGTGGGAGGTGGGAAGACGGTATCAACGGTATCTTTGCTACGGAGCGATCACATTGTATACAAGCTGTTATTTTGTTTAAGTTTGTAGCAGACAATCAGCACAACACAACATTGAACCACTCTGCAGATAACCTACAACGCAACCAATAACCACAAACCGATCAACATACATCACAACGGTCTGACGACTTTTTTTCCACTGTAACCCATACAGAAACATAATGAAATAACCTACCCTAATTAAACCGGCACTGCCCGGTCATTCATTCTCTTCCTATTTTTTCTATTTTCATCTTTCTTCCAATTTCCTCTCTACCTACTAACATCTCTCCCAGTATCGTCTAATTTTCTCCTCTCTTCACCCCACTCACCGGTGCAACGCCGTAGAGGAATTCGACCACGCCCGAGCCACCTTCGTAGGTTGGTCGGGCTATAGCCTGTATGGCCAATGCCCATTCTATGCCACAAGAGGGGATGAATGAAAGAAAACGTTTTACATTCACTAACCTTATATAACAAATATACGATAGTCGACAAGTTTGATAAAAATCTTGACATTTCGGGAAAGATCAGATTCCCATCATCAGAAATTCGAATAAAATGCTAGGATATAAAGGAATGATTAAAACAAAATTTTACTACGTATGAGCTAAGGACAGTGTTTGCCCGGACAGAACCAAAGGCAAATGACAGCAGCGCGCAACGGGGGTCCCTATATAAGTGACGGACGGCATGGGAAGCGGAGGGAAACGGGCAAGCACAGTCGGAGGCAAAAGTGTCAATCATGGATCGGGACGAGAGGCACGGCTGAAGACATTAGGTTGAGGCTAGGTTTGACTTTATGAATATATAGTGATTCCAGAGTTCTGAGTTCTATTGGATTAGAATAAGCTATTATAGAGAAGTCTTTCCTACTAATGGGAGGGTTGTTTTGCTCTGCATGGAGACGGGGAGCTGAATGAGCAGGTTTTGCTACCGGTAAGCCAGTTCTGCTTGATATACCTAAATGCTGGTCAACGCGGGCTTTGAAATGCTGTCCAGTGCTGCCGTAGTACAGAGCTGAGCAGCTCGTGCAAGAACAGGCGTAAACAACACTGGACAGGAGGAGGAGGTTTGTGGGAGGTTTATCTTTGAATTTAAAATAGGATCCTAACGTAAACGTATTTTTGTAAGAGAACATAAAGTTTATGTGCGGGTAGGCCTCGGAGAGGAAAACTTTCAGGGAATTGATTTTATCGATAGTAGCCTTGCTATAGTAAGGGAGGGAATGGAAAAAGTCTAATTTGCGAACGGTAGGCTTAGCAATACCGGGATCGAACAATTTGTCAAGGAATAGTTTGCAGTAATGATCTAGAAGGTGGTGTGGGTAGCCGTTATTCTTGAAAAAGGTTCGGAGAAAATCTATTTCATTGGAGAACGCTAGATACGAGGAGGATAAATGATGTGCCCAATATAGTAGAGTTTTTATAGCATTTATTTTAAACTGGTCGCAGCAATGGCTAAAGAAGTTAGTTCTCATAATTTGTCGACCTTACCCCAGAACGACTCATTCATAATTCCCATTACTGCCGATCTTTAACTCGTTCAAATACAATGCTCGTCCTATGCTTAATTTACCTTTCTCTTAAAAATTAGATTCCCGGTAGCTTCTTCGATAGCCACTGCAATATTCAATAGATATGGACAGCACGGAATCTCGATTTTCAGAAAATACGAGAAATTCTCTAAGAAACTTGAAAAATCCAAATTAGATCTCAAATTTCTACATTGTTGCAAAGCCTACCAGGTTATACCCAAATTTCTT
>LQNS02278181.1:2197732-2224816 GCA_001587735.2 Parhyale hawaiensis
ATGATTTATTCCCCGTGTTTCATTCCTTTATCTTATCTCGAATCGCGTGCTCATTCAACTGGTGCAGGTGTACTGTACGGAGTCCTCTTCTTTCACTGATACGAGAAGGAATTCCTAGAATTTCTAGCATTTTAAAAATCATAAATTTGTTGGCAGTTTTGTATGGAAACCAAGGGGAAGAGATCACTTGAACTCTGGTGGTACCCGCATATTTACTGCACTGAATGGATTCCTAATCGACTGATGTCAGACTGGAAGAGCGAGTGACTCGACGAGTGGTTGCGCAACCAGACTCCTGCAATACAATATTATACTCCCAAACTAAATATCATGTTGGTTTATATATTTATATATGCATAAAATAAGTCACACAATATTAATATTATGTGCATAGATCCGAAAAAATAATTTTAAAATGAGCACAGTTTTGAAATTGTACGCTCTTTACCTACATCTGTTGGCAAGCCACAGGGGTTATTACGCAGACATTCAACTTGTTAACGCTTGGTTTTGCGAATTTAAAATGACCCCCCCCCCTCAATTGAGGATCCCGCCGCCCATGAAATACAATTAGTGATTTGTTTTTTGAGTTATCAAGATGTGAAACATTCTAATATTCATGGTCAGATAAATAACGTTTACGAACAACACATTTAAACCGATGGAATATAGCTCGGAGATGGATTAGAGCTATTAATTGGTTATGATGAGGAGCATCGGGCAGCTAACTCCTATGAGACGAGAATTGAACAGCTGGTTGTACGGTACGATAGTTGCCTTAATATATAGGCGGAAATTATGTGAAAAAAAAAAATAGAGTGAGGTACGCTGTCATATAAAATTAAAATTGGTGAGAGAATTCTACTTGTGTCTTTTTGGTTCCAAAACGTCCTTACCAGAAAAACTGCCCTCATTTATTTGAATATCCCTAATAATGAATTTTACCTAAATATATATTACAACCGACAATGCATTGTAGAAATAACATGATTGGAAATTCGAGTTTTGATTTAACTGCAAATGAGCTCAATCATGCAATTGATATAGTGCATTTTCTCAGGAGTATTTTACTTCAAGATGCTGTTAATTGTTGTTGAACATTGATTTTGAGCTGGAAAATGATTTTTTCTTTTCAGTAAACCCTATGTTGCTCTTGAACTTTCGCGCGTTGTAGAGAAGCATTGCGAAATTGTCGCTGAACCAATATCTTCATCTATCGAGGTGCCATTCCCGTTTGCTGATTTATTATTTCTCCAGTTAAATTTCTTTCTCTTATAATGAAGCTATGAAGATTCTATTATTGTTCAATCATTGACCGTCATACTCATGTGCTGCTTATCTGACTGCTTCAATGCAATTATTTCTCTACGTACTAGAGGCTGCCGGAAGCACTCTCGTCGTTCGCGACGATTTAGGTGCGTGTTTGTGTACGCGGATCGTGTGCGTGCGGACGGCGTTCAAGTTGGTACGCTGCGCTGCTCGCTGTATCGCAGATTTAGTTAGGTTAGGTAAAATTAGGTTAGGTTAGATAAGGTTAGGTAGGGTTAGGTTGGGTTAGGTTAGGTTAGGTAAGGTTAGGTTAGAACGTTAAGTTAGGATGTTAAGTTAGGCTAGGCTAGGTTAGGCTACGTAGTGATTATTTTAGTGGTGACGCTCGCAGGAAAGCTCACTTGAACGCAAAATCTTCGTGAACGACGTGAGTGCTGCCCGGATGGAGGCATATTGCTGCCTCGAGGAACCTAAACCGGCTTCACTCACCAATTTTCATTACAAAAGTTAGCAGCTTCTGTGCATCCTTTCCAATAACCTCAGTACCCCAAGTTCGACCAATCAAACCTCTAAAGAAGGGATGAAAACGCTCCGCTAGGTATGACATAATGGATTTACCTTACCCATCTATGGTCACATGTCCAGTAAATGGTTTAGCCCATGTCATCATTTATTCCCCGACCTACATTTTTGACGACCATCTACACTAGTTTATTTATAATCGCCTGATGTCAGAGCAGGACGAGCGAGAGAGTCCAGTGGTACCGCCAGATATCTTCTGTACAGGATGGATTCCTAATAGCCTCATGTCAGAGCAGGATGAGCGAGGGACTACAGGTTTAATCCAGCTCCGTGCAAATGACTGCAGGCGTATCCGCTACATCTGGCGTCAGCGATAACTGCTCTCCGAACGGCCGCTGTCGCAGGAGCGACACGTTGGTCTTGATGGTGACCGGGGGCTTAGAGAGAACATCCGAAGCCTGGTGTTGCATGCTCGCGTGTCGGTAGACAGGCACCAGTAAGTGAAATTGTAAACTGACACGGCGTGTATCGTGCAGGTAGACAGTCACAGTAAATGAAGTTGCATTATATAAGCTAGGGTAACGTCAAGCACGGTACGTAGTGTGTCGGGAGAGAGGTACTATAAGTACGATTATAAATTAGCCTAAACAAGTTGAGCGGTAGACACAAGTACATGTAACTAGAATTTAAAGAAGCTTGGCACCAGTGAATGCCTGTATCCTGTAACAGTATTAGTAAACCTTGTAAAACAAAAATAAACACAAGAATTCCATAAATACCCAGTTTATTTTTCTGTTGAATACACAAGTTGTTACATAACGGTTTGATTATTAATAAGCACATACTTTCAGTATGGTGCTAACTGCATTTATTTGCTGAGGCGTTCATCTCATTTGTTCTTCTTTACTTCCACCGGAATGAAAGTCTCTTGCGAACGTTAGGGAAGAAGAATAATAAAGCGCCGGTGCTTCACTGCAAAATACTGTGTATTTGCTTTATTGTTTCACTATATAGGAGACTTCCTCATTAGAATTTATTTCAAAATCTTTGTTATTTTATTATTGCACCAAAATCAATAACATTCGCGATCCAATAGTTCATATTCCTGGAAGTATGTTAGTTCACTTGTAACAAAGGGATTATATAAGTAGGTCTGTGGAATGTTATGCAAGGACATTTGGCTTCCATCAATAACATTAATTAAGCAATATAAGTAGTTTCGCAGGGCAATCAGTTTCTGATGACCCGGCAATTATATAATAAGCAAAGTTGTTCAAACGCTCAGCTTCTGGGACTCCTAAGTTATAGACAAAACGATGGGTTAGCATTCTCTGCGTGACTAGTAGCATGGATGTACTCAATGACCTTCAGTTATGTGTAGTACTTTATACTCGTCCTCAGTTGGCTTTCAATTTGTGTAAAGTACTTGTTATTATTGTTAATACTAGCCGGACCCGCCGAAATTTCACGGGTGAATAAAGTGTATACCTTCCAAAATGAACGAAACCACGTTACGCTATTGCAATTTGCACGAGTTTAACCTAAAGCTGCTCTTCTAACGTAACACATCCCGTCTAAGATAACGCTTGTCACTTAACCCTGATGAACTATTTCCAACTCAATAATGTCTGTCTACCCTAATATAATTAATATATTGTATACGCTAACTTGACCCGTGGGCTACCCGTGAGAATTCTATGATTAGTTAACGTTCTCACTTTGTTAAAGGCCGCAATCCTCAGCTACGCAACCATAACTCATTTTAGCTCGACCTAACGCAGCTCTTCTTACCTAACCTTCCCTGTAAATAGCGCCAAAGGGTACCGCAGTCATAAATGACGTCAGTAATTTTGTGTGATTGGGCTTTTTATTGTTCCGGTTCCCAGTATAGGTGTTGCTGTTCTATAGGTCTCATCCCTGCAGGCCTAATCTTCCATCAGTGAAACGCAAGCTGTACAACCTTGAGTTTTGCGATAGCAAAATATTCCCCTGCAAAATAAGACGTCAATATCAACTTGGAATTGACCAAACTTTAAGCTGCACTAAGAAAATATAGTTCACGGCTTGGTGGGGCCTATCAGGAGTGACCCCTGGAAATTTTACGGAAATAAATAAGTACTGTATAATAATTCACATCGTGTTTTTTTATTTCTAGGGGATAGAAGCCCGGCACAGGAGACAAAGGATTTTTTTTCTGGAGTACTAATTTTTGCAGTCATTTATAATGACGACTCGGGCTACTAGTTTCGTATAAATTTCATTAAGATTTGTTCATGACTTATTTTGGTTATGTCACTGACAAACATCAAAACAAACAGAGAAACATTCGCTCAGCTGTTTCTTGTGATATTCCCATCAATTCCGGCAAATTTCTTGAAGAACTTTTCAAAAAAACCACCCGAGTTATGTTACAAAGAAAAAATGGGAAGACAAACCAACAAACTGTTGAACGGACCTTCATCAAAAGCTAGTCAGCTGTTCTTCCAAACATACATAACATTCCCTGCAAAGTCTACTGGAAGCAAAAGGGGGCGTAACAACTGCGATCTATAGCCGCTACCTCCGCCCTAGCTGATGGCCTGTCCTGCTGATAACAATATCTTCATCGATATATTCCTAACAAGCATTGATTAAATCTTTTTTATTTACTTGTGGATGACATCAATATTTTTAAGCTCCGCATATCAGCGGCTATCGATCATGCTTGCGTGCAGTCATGATCATCTCTTTGGCTGAGATTCTTCTCCCCTTCTTTTTTATTCATTTATGTTTTCCTCCGTCTTCCATTTTTCTCCTCTCGTTTCCACAGTTCTCTACATCCTACTAACATAACGGCATTAGCTCATAGAGCGCCGGGGCGTAAGTTCCCGTGTCTCTTTGGGAATGGGCTTCTTGGTTCGTCTACTGCCGCCTATCTAATCTATCTAAAAAAATTAATAGCTTACCTATTTTGCTACCGATGGATTATGCTAAAGTCACAAAATTGGCAGAGACGTAAGGACGTAAAAAACTTTCTTTGTTTCTCTTATTGCACAACCTGAAAATGTAGAACTATTTTTGAACGTGTATCGATAATGTTAACGGCAAAGTTGTATTCCTCTACGTGAACACCAAACCTAACAAGTGCCGGTACCTCGTCCATGTCATGGAAGAAATTACAGTAACATATGAGAGCGCTACTATGTATACTTGTACTGTCATTGTAGTTATCGCAATGAAAAATTGCTGCAATCGTCACCCGCAGTGCACTTATACAATCAGAGTTAATGTCGCGACATTGTACAGTAATAAAACCGAGCGTTACTGTAGGTGTACAATTCGAGTAACTGCCCTGATGGAACTCGTAATGATATATACGAAGGTTAATACACAGGTACAATCAGCCAAAGCCTAAGAGCATAATTAAAATGACACTTCTAAGGATTGCTGGCAGCGCTTGTAAAATTATTAACTTTTTAATTCGAGATAACTTAAAAAAATCATTGGTCCATATTAGAAGTGGACACTTCTAGTCTTCTCTACTCTTGAAGATGGGCGGAAAGTAGCAATACGTGCCCACCTCTGGTCTTTATGACGGTTGATCAACCATTCTGTTCCCCCCACATCCGCCCTCCCCTGAGTCCCCGTTCTTTACGGGAAAGTTTACGGTCCCCCGTACATAATTACCTGAGAGTACGTTGTTTGGTTCGGTTGCACAAGAGTAAATGAGAATAGGTTTGGAACTGCTGGAACAGGCGCATAGCCTAACTAATAGGTACATATATTATTCCTGTGTCTCACATAGACCACATAATTATATACGTACTGCATCGACATCGAATAATATTCAGTCCCTTACAAATGTACTCAAATATCATGGCTCAGATTTTCTGCTTCTTAGTACTGATCATAACAAATTAGGATAGAAGTGCTTTTAGCGTTCACGCAATGCTTAATGAAATACGTGAATAAGGCTAATTTATTAAATTCCAGAGGAAAAATGTAAAAATTAGCAGCTAAATACGTCTCTGCATTCGTCCCCTTACCGGTACAGTTACGTTTAACGTAACTTTTCGAAGCACTTGAAAACACTTCTCGAGCAATACAAAAACTTCAGGGCAAAGAACTATTGATCTGTGCAGCGAGCCCTAATAGCAGCGCATGGAGCATAGGATCTTCAACAACAGCCTTAATTTTCACTTATCGCTTTAGATGAACGAGACAAGCAAGCAATCAGTCTTCGTTGGACGTAGCACAGAGTGTTGTTCTTACTCTTGTGTTTATTAGAAGCTGTTCTGCGATCTACGCGTACTGCATGCCATTATTTGTTTCTTAGGCCGATTATCAGTAACATGTACTCTAAACTTAATCGGTAGGAGCAAGATATTCCGAATAATTATAATATTGTATATTAATTGCTTGAAATTATTTATTGGTATGTTATATTCTCATAAATTCTTCATTAAAATAATGAAGTTTGGGACATAATTTTTATTTTATTATTGGGAAATTTCATGCTATTTCTATGCACTTTAAAAATATCGCCTTTCTATACGCTCAGAATCGTCCATAAGGAAGTTTTTTGAATGGTGTTCTTTACACACCTAGAAACGCTATATCTTAATATACTAATCGTGCTTATTTTTTTTTTCTTTTTCTAAATGCGTATATCGAAAATACTTTTCTAAAACTATTATTTACAATTCAATTTGTAGGTGCTCCATAGGTAGTTCTTTCCTATGGATCTTCTATGAAAACCTCCATCCTTGAGCGTTTTCCAAGCATTTCTTCTGAAAGGATAATCTTTAAGAATCTCTTTGATGAGCTTGGCCTTGATGATTTATTTGTTAATGCTGTTTATTGCAAAACTTTCACCTGCAAACTTTCTTCGAGCATTTCTTTCATGTAGGTCTTCCTCGAGAATTCTCATCCCGAAATGTGCTACAAAAGTGTACCGGTATTAATTCCCTCTCCCAATATAGCAATACCCCGACCTGCCGAAAGCAACCCAGCGGTAGCAACAATATCACCTGCGCACGTACGAAGCAGCAGCAGGAGCCCTGATCTCGATAACAAATGTCCTTGCCAGCATTCCTTGCTTCAGTGATTTACCGCCCCTTAATTGAGCTAAAAACCTGATAATAGTGATGCATGGGCCCGTTTTTCATCACGGGACGCCGTCGAGTAGAGCTGGATGATTGCATCACAAAAGGAGTGTGCTGGCAGGCAGAGCTTCTGCTGCACAACGGCAAGGCCAGCCAAGTCAAGGGCGGATCGTTAGGGTTCTGAAGTCACGCTGAAATATCGTAGAAAATTCCTCCGATCTACGAGGAGCAGCGGCCCTGTATCATCAGATGCAATCAACTCAAGGGTGGATGATAGTATTCTGAAGTAACAATGGAAAATCGTCGAAATCATTCATTCAAAAGGATGAGCATAATTGTTTTAGCTAGTAGGAGATTGACGAAATGATCGAAACAGTTGCGTCACAGGCACCAAGAGGAGTTTCCTGTTTTAAGTGAAAAAAAAACAGATGCAAGAATTTCCTAACATTTGCCATGAAGCTCTGCTGCCTTGCTACCGCAAACATCGAAGTTCAGGGTCGGAACTCACTATACGGAGGTAGCACTGAATACTCATTGTAGCAATTCATACATGCGCAGAACTGCGTTGACTTCACCATCAGGAGCAAGAAAACAAAGTTGTAGAATAGCACACGGGTTGAGCAAATAACTCTGGAATAAGACAAGTATTGACTTATATTCATATAAACAAAATTGAGTTAGGTATCTTAACACAGAAGAGAGGATGACAACGTTCTTCCTCCATACAGTCGTATAACAAGGATGACGTCATCTTGACCCCATGCCCTAGCTAGGATCGTACACTGGATCGTGCCGTAGAAAAACATCTACTGGAGCTCTGAGCAGTGTATGACTGTAGACGACCGCACACTATCCGAGCTCCGGCACCATAGACTGAAGGCTCGATCTCAACAACTGCGCCCCCTTTCCCTGACCGTTGCTCACATTGCCTATCAATGGCAAAAGCGCTGACACTGCATTTCTGAGTATCAAGACTCTTCCCCTCTCTCACTAGCTTGAGATTAGACCATCTAACCCCCAGGTAACAAAGCAAGCAACTCAGTCATTGTGTTGGGTTACTAAAGAGAAGCCATGTGTCCCAGAAGCCTCGGGTAGATACACAGCTTCTCTATGCCACCAAAACTCTGGCCAGACTCCTAGTCACGCTCACAGAGTACGCTCACATGGAAGCTTATAATTCCTTTTCCCTAAAGAAGAGGAAGTTTTTTCTCAGAAGTCCCCAGTCGTAAAGTTTTAACTTTGTAAGTCAGCAAAAAGGAGCAGCTAAAATTTAGCTCAGAGGATGATAAACGCGGCAGTACTAAAATTTTCAGGAAGGAATGCAGTGGCATGCACGCTCGTCGTTCATAACTTTAATGCTTCATTAGGAAGACTTAAAGTCTCTGTGGGTGATAATTCTTGTTTTAAGGCTCATAAAAATATTGTTATGATCGTCAGGCAATGTGGCGCCCGTGGGTGGTAATTACCTCAGCATGAGCAATTTAAACTGCAAATTGTAGATAAGCAAGGGAGACTGGGGCATCTTATTAAACTAAATATTTATGAAGAGCAGGTGAGCATATACAGTCTGTGCATACTGGTGCTTGCTTACTCCATATTATTTGACAACTCCCCGCTTAAGAAATTTCGAATTTTCATCTTAAAATTTTTACTAATTATCTATTATTATTTTGACATCGAGAGAGAAAGTACGTCCTATACTAATGATAATAATTCCGCTAACTACTGACTTCAAAAACAAACAATAAATAAATAAATTAAGTACTGGTTACTAGAGATATCCTTTTCAATGTAATTAGCTACATAAAAATTAACTGATGCTTGTAGGGTCTAACAGTTAAGGGCACAGTGTTCAGCCTAAGAAAGACAATGTTTTTTGCATCGATATCAGTTCCAAGTCAAATTGAAACAAACAATATATAGTTTTTACTCGTGAAAGCAACTTATCAAAAGCGAATGCAATATATCGTTTGAAACTGGAAAAAAATTTACATTGTATAAATATTGATTTTCACAATTGAGTTTTAGAAAACACAAATCGAATTTCATTTTGGATAAGTTAACCTCAGAAAACTCTGAATGAACGTTCTATATAGACTAACAGCTTTGTTTTGGTGAACTACACAATTCTTTCTTCAACTGAATCTTTTGCAATTTTAAAATTTATGATTTTTTATTACTGTCTAATAAAACTTCAGTTTTCATGAGAATACCATAGGCTAAACATCATGCATGTATGGCACTGAACGTTATTAAATTGCAATGTATTCCAACTAATTAGATATGTTAAGTGTGCAGCATTTCTTGCTTGCTTCTCAGATGCACCGTAGAATTAATTAATGCTCACTTTTTAGATACGAAAAGTACGACATGAATTAACTGCAAGTATTTTCAGCACGAGAATTCCTGACCATGCTATTCACTACAGTATTGAGAACATGCGCAGTAATATAAACTAAAATGTGAAAACAAATGCTTTTTTAACTTTACTACAAAATCTAGGAAAACACGTATTCTAGACTATTAATGCTGCGTCTAACTTCATTGGCAGCAAAAAGGCAATGTAATTATCCCCGGGTGTCATTTTTGCAGAAAACTGTTTTGAAGGGCTACAGATCAAACGTATTTTAAGGTCGCAGTTTAATTGTTCAATCAGACTGAGCTATAAAAATGTATAGTTTCAAAAGCTGGCATAAATTTCGGCATTCTTTTTGCGCGGCATGATGTGTACGCCAAATCGTAATTAGCTATCAAAATGATATTGTCTTCATCCTAGTTCGATGATCTAAACACGCTACGAAAAACATCTTTTTAGCAAAGTGAAGAGAAGTAGAAAAAATTGTTTTATGAGTGTTTTTAGGTTTACTCTTAAATTTTAATGAATTAATTTAAGCAAATTTGGTGCAATTAACAACTAGACTACAACAGTACCGTGCGAATTGATCTTCCTGCTCAAACACATCTATGCTGATGAAGGGAAAATTACCTCAATTCAATATTATAGCATTGACACAAAAAACCATTAACCGTTAATACATTAGCGTCGAGTTTCACTCAACAGCTATCGAATAATAGAAGAACTTGAGTAACTATCATCAAAACGTAATTATATCAGCCAGACCTACGGTAGAGCCAGTTTCTGTATCAAGACTAAAAGAACTTTGGCAGTTTTGTCTGCACTGCATTTCAGTGATGCAGTGCGTAGGTGTGATGCCTCACTCGTTGTCCAGAGGTCGGACGTTCTATCCTCAAGCCAGGGAGGCAAGTTTTGGTGCCCGACAATGCAGCGTCAGCACTTCTGTCATTGAGAGCCTGCTGGGGGCGTAGTTGCTGTATGAGCCTTCCGTCTGTGACGCTATTACATTCGATGGCTGACTGCAGCCGTTCACATCTCTGGGCAATAGAGAAGACTTATCTATAGCACGAACCAGTGCATATTGGTTACCTAGTTGGGGTGTGCGGTCAATGTGACTTTATTCAAACTGTTTTGTCTATAATATGAGCTAAGCCCAAATTCGGTCTTTTTTCGAATTCGGACCGTTTTTTTACTACCTGTTAAGTTATATTTGCGTGGCACAGGATTTAAAAGAAAACTACAAAATTAACTCCATGCATAAAGAGGCAAAATTATTTTTACTGCAAGTTCAAAATAAATCTCAATTGCTAAAAAGTTACCTTATTTTCTTAAAAGAACTTTAGTCTATTATGCTCAATGATACTCTATGTTATTTCATGAAGTCTGTGTATTCCAATAAATACATATTAAAAGAAGTACCCACAGTGCCATACAATAATAACTAGAGCACTCTGAGAGCGCATACCTCCGCCAAGCGAAGCAACGGTAACAAAAAATTCAAATTGGCTCTGAAACCATAATTTTCTTTATATAGACTCCAAAATTTAATCATTTGTGCCTTTTGATAGTAATAACAGCTTGTGCAGTTTTTTTGAAGATCCGTTCATAACTTTTTCAGTTATACTACTAACAAACGTTATGACAAACATGAGTCAAACATGCAAACGAACATACCGATCTCCACCAAAATTTAATCATTTATGTCTTTGAACATTACTAACAACCACTATAACTTTCATAAAGATCCAGTCATTATTTTTTGAGTCATTGTGCTAACAAAAATAAAATTAAAAACAGTGACAAACGAACGAACGAACGAACAAGCGGATCCTTACTAAAATTTGGTCATTTACTCTTTGTTATATAGCTAACAACTATGTTAATTTCATGAAAATCCATTCATAACTTATTGAGTTATGGCATTGAGAAAAATGAGGCAGACAAACAAACAAGCAAACGGATAGGCATATCTTCACCAAACGTTAATCATCTGTTTCTCCTAACATACCTAACAATCCCTGTAAATTTCATCCAAATCGGTTCATAACTTTCTGAGTTATCTTAGTGACAGACAGACAGACAAACACGACGAAAATATAACCTCCTTGGCGGAGGTAATTATAGCAGTAATCCATACTTTTCTTTTTTGTAGAGAATATCGTTAGTATTAATCAAATAAGAACAGAAAATTTTTATTTGAAAAGTTAAGTTGCTTAAAAAAACTTGTAAAATTTCTCATTACTTATCCCACATTTAACAATTTGCTCTTTCACATCTCAACTACTGCTCTAGAACCCATACTTCACATGGAGTTAAATATTGCCGTAGAGAGAGAATTTATGGTCGGGTACACTTTTCCATAATCACATCAAAAGAAAATTGACAGTTAACCCTCCCCCCTCCCCAGAATGAGCTTAGGCAAAAAAATTTGGTTATCAGTAAATTTATGACACCACACTTAGAACTTGAAGCTAAATAAGATGCTTACCAGATAGTTTTATGACACCCTTTGACTCAGGCCAAAATAATGTCTTCCTTAGAATGTTTATAGCACCACACAGTGTACTTGAGCCCATATATAGTGGATTTATCAGATAGTTGGACCACCACACAGTGAAGGTGGACCTAAATATACAGCTTAACAGACAATTTAATTAGAAAGCCAGTGAACTTGGGCTCAAATATTATGTTATCAGACAATATAAGTCTCCACAAAAGCCAACATAAGATGCTTATAAGACTATTTATAACGACATGCTATGGATCGGAGCTTCAAATATGTGGTTGCCGCTCGTTAACACTGCTTAGTACTAACTCAAAAAATTGGTCAAACTGTGAACTACGGGCCTGGATATTTCCAGGTGTGAGTGATACTATTAATCTGTGTTGTATATATAAATTAAGGGTAACGAAAGTACGTTAACTCTCACGCTGTCTTCATACCCGTTGCACTGGTACTGCCGTGGTGAACTCATTTCTTTTGGTTTAGAAAGAAAATTTCAATTTCCAGGACATGGCAGAAACTCATTCCACACGGTAACATGGATACAGAGTGCTAAATACCTACATCGAGTACACCAAAGATTGAAATCTAAACTAGAATTTTTGAAATTTAGTGTGAATCCATAGGTAATATCAGCATTTCAGATAGTAGAAGAATAGCATGCGTAAAGAAGACGAAAGGCATTGGATCAACCAATCACCCAATCAACATATGCGGGGTGATATTATTAATTTCACAGTTATAGCACTCTGACAGCGCACACATCCGCCAAGCAAGGCAACGGTAAGGAAAACTTCAAATTGGTTCCGGAACCATTATTACCTCCGCCAAGGAGGTAATGTTTTCGTCGTGTTTGTCTGTCTGTCTGTATGTTTGTTTGTTTGTCTGTCACCAAGATAACTCAAAAAGTTATGAACCGATTTGAATGAAATTTACAAGGATTGTTAGGTATGTTAGGAGGAACAGATGATTAACTTTTGGTGAAGATATGTCCATCCGTTTGTTTGTCTGCCTCATTTTTCTCGACGCTCTAGCTCAAAATGCTATGGATGGATTTTGATGAAATTAACATGAGTTGTTAGGTATATAAGAAAGAGTAAATGACCAAATTGTGGTAGTGATTTGCTTGTTCGTTCGTTCGTTTGTCACTAGCTCTAATATTATGCTTGTTAGCACAATAACTCAAAAAATGATGAATGGATCTTTATGAAATTTATAGGAGTTGTTAATAATGTTAAAAGGCATAAATGATCAAAATTTGGTGTACATCAGTTTGTTCGTTTGTATGATTGTCATAAGGTTTGTTAACAGTATAACTCAAAAAGTTATGAACGGATCTTCAAGAAAATTGGACAACCTGTTAATAATATAATTTCCGTGTTTACTAATCTAAAACCTCAAATATGTTTCTTTTAATACCAAAGACTCGGTTAAAATTAAAAAACGATGGCAACGAAGTGAACCGCCTCCATACCGCTCTCAGAGTGCTCTAGTTTTCTTTGTATCAACACCAAAATCTAATCATTTGTACCTTTTGATAGAATTAACAATTTCTGTGATTTTCTTTGAAGATCCGTTCGAACCTTTTATGAGTTATGCTGCAAACAATCCCTATGACAAACATAAGTCAAACACACAAACGGACCAACTGATTATCACCAAAATTTAATCATCTATGTCTTTTAACATTACTAACAACTCCTGTAAATTTCAGAAAGATCCACCCATAACACTTGGAGTTATTATGCTAACAAGCATAAAATCAAACACAACGACAAGCACACGAACGAACAAACAGAGCACCACGAAAATTTGATCATAATTTTCTTCGTACTATGCCTATCAACTCATTTAAATTTCATGAACATCCGTCCCTAACTTTTTGACTTCTGGCACTAAGAAAAATAGGCAGGCAGACAAAGAGTTGAATGGATTTCCCCAAAGAGTTAATCATCTGTTACTGTTAACATGCTTAATAGTCCCTATAAATTTAGCACACATCCGTTCATAACTTTTTGAGCAATCTTGGTGACAGACAAAGAGGCAGACATACATGACAAAAATATAACCTCTTTGGTGGAGGTAATAACACATTCGTCAGAAGTACACGACTAAAAAATAGCAAGGTATTACCTACTAAGCTGTATAATGGAAAAAGGAAATTTGGTGGGAGGAAGTTAACAGCTGCAACGAAACTACAATTTTTCTACGCTAGTTTTCGTTGCTCGGTTGTACGCTGAAAAAAGTATTACTATATGCTTCGGCAATACAACATTGCTTTTCGTAAACTCAGATTAAATCAAATTTCGATGAGGGGTGATTGTAAAAAGTAAAAACTAGGATTATTTTGAACACTAAGCGATGCTTTACTGTAAATGTCTTCGTGGCTTCGATTTCAAAACTGACTAAGAAAAAAGTTTATTCAATTTTAAGGCTTCCTTGCTTCTGCCATAATATGCAATCTGGTGAAATTTCCCTCATCTATTTATAACCGAATGTGACTGATTTACCACAAGCTGCAAAATGACCTAATTTTTGCCAGTATTCTAGAGAGTGACAAGAAAGCTACAAAAATCAGACAGTGGTTAAAAGTTCTGCTTTCCTTACGCCGGGTTGTTTTCTGAGCCATTGTCCTGGTTCTGCTGGATACTGTCATGCCAACAAGCATTCATCAGTATTATGGAGGGTGATTATTATTTCAAAGATCCTAAAGCTTATATACATAAACTTGTTTCACTATCGACTGATAATTTGCTTACCGCTTCTGTTTCTTTTTTTGCTAGTGTTTGAAGCTAGGATATTTCCTCCTACGTGAGGGTATTTCTACAGGGTGAGTACGATGCCAAAACTTCACTTTTGTTAATGACACGTTGTGCTTAAGTCCCCATTAGGGGGCATAGGATGGGCCATAGGGCTAGGTTAGTTTAGGTCCGTCCATCCCTAGTTATGGGGTCAGGCAAAACCATGGGGCCCGTGTAGGTTACCTCAGCTATTATCTAAGCCTTTGGGACGTCTCTCTTTCGTGCCCACTTTGCTTCCTTCTTGATTTCATACGCCGACTTGCTCATACTTTATTCTGTTCTTCCTCTTCTTTCCCGATTTGCTGTTCCCATGCGAGTTGATCCTGTGTGGAAAAACCTTTGTGCATGGGTTCCCCGTCTCTTTTGGGGTACTATACGTCCCTTGCTCTTTCCTCCGTGATATCGTTCTGCTCGGAAACGGAGGCTTTAACTTCCTAACTATAACTTGTACTTAAGTCATGTTGTCATTAGTAATCAGAATTGAAGATAATAGCCTGTTGCGCCGTGGTTTGCAGCTATATCACTGGTGATACAGAAAAAAATTGGGATTGTAACAATATAACATTCGTTACATACACATTGCTGTATATCATGTAGTTTTTCTATATAAGATGAGCAAGTACAGCACATCTGCACTTAATCACGAGAATAAAACTTCAAGCATCGGTCAGTGTATCAAAACATTCAGTGATATTTAACAATGTTCCTTTTATTCCCGTTCTCGATCGTCGCTGCATTCTTCGATAAAAACCTGGCCGCATATCCGACACAGCACTAAAAAACATGAATGTGCCTGCTTCAAAAGTCTGGCACTTTGCTAATTTGCTCAGCTCTATGAGAAAACTGGGATAAAATACCCGCGGGAAAATTTTCGCAAAGCTGCGGTTGCTATGCAACCGTCAATGGCAGTTCGAGTTATTGTATACAATTTCACGTGCTTCACATGTACTGAGATTGCCAAAGGAATGCAAAGAGAATATAATTGGCAAATGTTTTGCCTTGAGTTTCTACCTTGCAGTATATGCAAAGCATCCCTTAGGAATAGTAGTCTCAATATAGATTGCCGTCTGCCCACGCTTACTACTGTACTACTTACTGGATTGATGTGCCTAAGCTGGCTTCGACTCACGCAGTGAGACGGAGATATGCTGAGCTCTTGAGCTTTAACAGTTACTGGGGGAGGACGTCAATCGTTGGATTTAGGTTAGCCACTGTGGATGGAATTTCAAGCTGTAATCGCAAACTGTACACGCTTGGTGCGGTCGGAGATTAAATAACTTACTGAGTTGCAAATAAAAACACTTCCCTTATATACATATGCAATGTATCGACTGTACCCATGATACGGACCTTCCGAGTATTATTACGGGCTCGAATTTTGCTTCGTTATCATGAACGTATATTTTCTATTAGTGATATGTATATACAGTATATGTGGGTGTCAGTGTGTACGTAACCAGTTCGAATTACTCAATTTACATCAATAATATCGATCTTGACATCCTTAGTAAAATCAGTAAATTTGCGGATTATACAAAACAATGTCATCCTGCAACGAAAAGAGCCGAGCTCCAACAAGACCCTGACTGCCTCATGGAATGGAGTGCAGCGTGGCATATGAAGTTTAATATTGACGAATGCTCAGTAATGCACGTAGGGCTGGTGAACCCTTCCATCCCTTTGGAAATGAATGGAATGGAATTGGCTACTGTCACCCAACAACGTGACTTAGGAATCACTATTACAAACAAACTACAAAACCGTCAGCAAGTTGACACGAGTGTGAAAATGACAAGCAGAGTACTGGGATTCATCACTAGAAACTTCGAATACAAGTCCAAGGACATTATCGTCCCACTGTACAAGGCATTAGTGAGGCCACACTTAGTCGCCGCATCTCTGTAAAGATAACATGGAAAGAGTCCAACGCAGAGCAACGAAATTGATACTTCAGCTGAGAAACAAGTCATATGAACGTCACCTTTAAGAACTGGGTCTGATCTCTCTGGAGCAAAGATGACTCAGGGGGCAACTAATAGAAACGTTCAAGTACTTGAATGGCTTTAAAGACGTACCTATAACGGGACTCTCTGAAAGAGACCTTAAAGATCGCTTGCTAAACAACGGTCAAAAACTCAAGCGTAAAGCTCGAAGAACAACCATAAGTCAGCAGTTCTTTCCCTATTTCATAGTCAGCATTTGGAATAGACTCCCTTCCGACTTTGTTGGTGCGGAGTCGGTCAACTCATTTAAAAATCGTCTTGACACACACTGGGAGAGATAACCTCCACAGCTAAGAACTCCTCCTCCACGAGTCGCAAGCACTTAACGGCCAAAGCTTCCCAGGCCATTTTAAGCTGACTTCTTCTCACTTCCGCTCCATCTATTTATTTAAGCTCCACATATCAGCGGCTATCGATCACGCTTGCGGGCATCCATGACCATCTGTTTGGCGGAGATTCTTCTCCCCCCTCTTTTTTATTTTCTCTTTCTTTTTGTCTCTTTCGTCTTCCGTTTTTTCTCCTCTCGTTTCCCCAGTCCTCTACATCCTACTAACATAATGGCAATAGCTCATAGAGGCGGGATGTTAGTCCCGGTTTCTCTTTGGGAATGGGCCTCTTGGTTCGTCTGCTGCAGCCTATCTGATCTAATCTAATCTACTAACTGAACTCTTTAATTGTATTTATGTATATGAATGTTTCAGAGCTATGGTGGCGTACTGGTATGGTGTCGCCGTGGTGATCTGTACATCTCTAGTTCTAGTCCCTGGCTCGCCTCTTTGTGTTTATTTTATTATTAATATACGAGTGGAGACTGATAAGCGTAAAATGGCGCAAGAGTAAAGATGGCACCGAGGTAGACGGTGAGTTCCCTTCTATATACGTACGGCTCTGCCCTAACAACTTAACCATGATTCAGCTGGCAACAGAAGCACCTTGTGTACTTGTGTTACTTTTACACACGCTCGCCAAAAAAAAAGAGTTTCCTCAGCTAATTGTCCCAACGCTTTGTTGAGTCCGTGTAAACACAGCTTTGAGTTTATAAAAAAAAAAATTAAATGTTCAGACCCAATGCACACCAGTTGCTCATAGGAAGATGTCTCTAAGATTAAGGAGAAAGTTGGAACGTCAAATAAAAAAAATTCAACGACCATTAATCAATATTTTCAGAATGATTATCACCTGCGAACGAAGTGAGAGAGGTGATAATGTTTTGGTTGAAGATTTAAGTAGCTAATAAAAATTATTACTATATATTTAATTATATATATATATATAAGTGGTGGAAAGAGTTGAGGTATGTTCATGATTTATTTTTCACGAAGTCTAATGGATTGCTCTTGATGTGACCCATAAAAAAAAATTAATAGCTGGCCATAAAAAATGACTTCAATGAAATTTGTTCTCCACCCAAAAACAGGTAGAAGGAGTTGAGCTAGATTCATGATTATGTGTAGGGAGTCTAGTGGGCTGCCCTCGATGTGACCCATGCCAAAAAAACTAGGATTAGCTGGCCATAAAGAATGACGGCGATAATATTGTCTCCCACCGCAGGTGATGGTCTTATGCCACGAGGCGTTCTAGCTTGCATTTATCAAGAGTTCATGTAACTTAGCGAACAGTAAGTAATGAACCACACAGAGACAGTCTAAAGTCACACAAACCAAGGAAGACACACAACTCCTTTTGAAAAGGCTTAGAGATACAAGGTTAAAATTGGCAAAAGAACATAAGAAAGCCAAAATCTTATTGGGAATGAGTTTTACAGACAGATGAAGCAAAGATTGAGTTGTTTGGTCGTAACTCTTGGGATTATGTCTGGAGAAAAGGTGCGAAGTGCTCGTGCCAAAGAACACAATCCCAACTGTCAAATTTAGTGGTGGTAGCATCATGGCTTGGAACAGCTTTTCTGCGAGAGGTGTTGGTAAACTGTCAATTATAACGACAAAATTAATGCAGAAAAATACCTAGAAATCCCCAGGAAAGATTTAGCGCCATTTTTGGAAAGCCTTGGGACTCTTCGTGATTACATTTTCCAACAAGACAATGATCCCAAGCATATTGCTACCCATTCAGAAACTGTGGTATGCAACAACTATGATTATGGTCGAGTCTTTGGTTGTTTATTATTGAAATACCCTCCATATTCCACCATTTACGGGGTGAACTTTAATAGAGATATCTCACAAACCTCGACCATTGCCAACTATAATACCCAATCATACATACCCTATTACAATCATTAAGGTATTAGCTGCACAACCATAATCTACCATAGTGAACCGGAGGTATTCCACTCATGATCGTACGTACGGATATCCGTTGATAACAGGCAGTGGTTATGGAAAAAAATTCCCCCTTAATCATATTACCATATACCACTACGAACAACTGCAGTAGTTTTATTAATGATGCACAATTTTATCTATTGTACAGATAGGTGTTTCAAATGCGTCATATTTATATAGTTAGACATGTCCATAATATTCAGTAAGCTCTATAGACGATGACCTTATAATGTACATCCGTAGATTTTATCTACCCCATAAGTGAAACAACACTTTGAGTTGGGTGCGTTCCCAATCTTATCGTATAGACGTCAATATTATAATTTTATTTGGAGAACAATAAAGGTGTAAAGGTGTATTTTTAATTTTTTTCTACTATTTCACATGTAGATATTACATGATTAGCTAAGCTCGGTGATTTCGTACATCATTACATTTTAGATTAATGTATATTTCATTTTATTTAACCTGTTTTATTATCCTTCCATTTCTTGGGAAGCTCTGCTGCTGAAGCTGAAACTTTTCATAATAATAATAACAACAACATATTAGGTTCGGCGTGGTTGGGTGTAATTTATATATTACCACGCCATTTATATTACATCACGGTGAAATGCCTGACGGCGAAATGACCTAACGGCGAAAAGACCGACGGCGAACTGACCCACGACAAAAAGACCTAGAACCGTTAAATTTGATTTGTTTTTAAATTATAGTTTTCTACTTTTCCTAGTGAGGTCTGTGACTTTCTCTGCTTGAAATTAAAACGTAGCTTTTTGACTTTATGAAGCAACAGTTATTAACCGTATACAATGGGCTAAAGGCAAGGAATTCAATTGTAGAAATGTAATTGCCAAATTCTCCCGAGCTGCTAGCTGTGCATCAGAGATTTTTAATGTCACAGGGACTATGCAAAAAGCACCGTTCGTTGTTTCGCAGAATTGCAAGCGTAGAAGCTGGAAGAGGAGACGAATGAAAGACTCATAGTCCAAAAAGTGATTTAAAACGCTCTCGTTGCTCTCTTGCCGGCTTAAAAAGGTCAGCCGAGGTCAGTTCATAAAATTTGATGGGATTATTGGCGAACAAAGGCATAATGTTAGCATTTTCGAAGCTGTGAGAGTCGATTTGAAAATAAGTCTTGTGTCAGAAGGTGCCGATAATTCCTAAGAGGCTCTTCGAATGCCATTAGAAAATAGATAAGCCTTTTGCTACTTAACCACATGAAGAACTGTGTTTCTTCGTTGACAAGGAAAAATTTGTTATCGATGAGGTGGGTAATCGAAGGAACTCCACAGCAATTGCCTCGTACCTATCTGAAGCTTCACATGTCATACGCAGTAAAAATCCAGCTTAATGATCACTGATGCACAGTATTACCAGAGCGGTCAATTCCGGCAATTATATTCTGCAGTTACATTTTTTTGCTTTAGCTATTTTAAACGGTTAATAACTCTTGATTCATCAACTAAAAGTGATAAATTGTTAATTTTAAGTAGAATAAGTCTGAGACCTCACATGAAAAAAATTAAAATTAAAAAGTCTCCCAATTTATTGTTTACACCCGAAGTGGTACAGTTATTTTCATTTTGATCAGGTAATACACTACGAGTAAAAACATTAATAATTTTCGTGTGTATGAACACTTATTAATCCTGACTGTATGTATGTACATATATAGCTGCTGGTCCCAGTAAAACTTGGTCTAAATCAGATAGAAAGTTCTTAAGTTTCCCACATCGTTAAAAAGAAATAAACAGAAAGAGCCAAGGCAGACTTTAATGACCTGTTGATTATATACCACATTATATATAGAGCTAGTTAGCTCTAGTCAGTGGCTTAAGCCTCAATTTTCACAGAAGGACGATTTCAAACAGATAAGAACAAGGAACACTTGAATGTCGATAAAGGCGTTGTACCCGTGCACGAGAGAATACCCACACAGGTACAACAAAATGCAAACAAGTCTGGAAAGAAAAGGAAGACCAGAACAAACAATCATCAGTAGGAGCGTGACAATACATAGCATAAAGTGCTCATTTCAGAGAGTAAAATTTCATCTTTATAAATATTTTCTCAATTATGTGAAAAAGAAAACAAAAAGCCAGAAAAACACAACAATAATAAAATTATTGATACTGCGAGCTCTTAGATAGATGCTTATGTCGGCTTTTGACTGCAGTTGAAGCCTGAAAATATGCTACATTTTCAGGAAAAATCTTCATCTCTTGACCTGCCTCATCGTCTATCAGCAGCAGCCTCTGAGCATAAAGACTAAAAAATCCTACGCGGCCGCAGAATGCAAATTAAGCAGTTAGAGTTCCTGTCGGGCTGTCATCCTCTCTCCCAAAGGCTCAATTGTACAAAACATTCATGGGAAGGCAACTGCAGTCATTGCCACTTCTGCCCTCGAAATAAATCTTGCCTTGCTGCTCTCTTCAGGTAATGAGGGTTGCGCTGAAAAAAAAAAAAAACCGGCGCCTGTTTCGCTCGCAGAAAATCTAGGAAGATCCACGTGAGGTGCGTTGGTGTCGTGTCTACATCGCCGTGGTCCGGACCTGGCCGTTGCCCGCCTAATTACAGTCAAGTAAAATTCCGGCTTGCGTGGGCGAGATGGAAGCTGACGGAGCAGAAAATCTGTGGGTATTCCAATAGCCAGAGAGCAAAACTGTGGTCCAACGTCGGGGAGATTGAGACGCGCTCGGGATCTTTAGAGCCGCGGCGTTCCGGCGAAGATGGGCCGGACGTTGATGTCTGGCAGATAAACGTCTCCTAAACCGACGCTTGACATGCCAGCCAGATAAGGTGCCTCACTTTATGTGGGCCGTTGAGCCAGCGATGCTGATGCTGTTGAGCTCTATAAAATAGCTATGATAGTAGAACAGCCTCGGCTACACGCAGAGCGAGAGTTTCCCTTTGATTAAAATGGTCGTTGGTAGCAAATGCTCCATACCGGAAACAATATCGCTTGGAAAAGAATTTACCGCCCTGTCAGTTCTACCTTGTTTCTCAAGTGAAATTGTTTTGTATGAAAAGTTACGCAAAAAGGCTCAGTCAGCTGAAACCATTTCATAGTTTGAACAATTCCATAACTTGTCTTTCTTCTTGTTCTTATAGGTAGGTACTTTAGGTAAGGGATGCAGTGGTGAAAGTTACTTGATTCACCCTATCATTTGCTCGTAGCCTTAATTGTAAATATACACGGTATCGTCTTGTAATTCATGTATGGAAACCGTGCTTAACTACATAGTTAGCTTGCAGACTTGCGGGCGCTTTATTATTCCTGCTTACCTGAAATAACTGCGGACGTGTAACTATTCTAACTTACCTTGAAATCTGCAGCTGAGAAACGATTATTGATTACCTGGAAAGCCTTCGGGCGTGTAACCATTTCTACTTACCTTGAAATCTGCGGACGTGTAACTTTACTTCTCTTGCTTACCTATATTCTCTGCAGACGTGTAATTATTCGTACTAATTTGGAATCATTGTTTACTCTAATTATTCATGCTTACCTGAAATATCTGGGGCCGTGTAATAACTTCTAGCTAATTACCTTTAACCCTACAAAAAGAGACCCGAGGCGTATTGCACCTCACCCTGCAGAAACTTGCATATTTATTATTTTTAAATTTCTGATGAGTTGCTGAAAACTTGTGACTTTTCATAAAATGGCATTTTTCATGTTTTGTGAACAAATTTAAGTGAAAATACCATACCTAAGTGAAAATACCATAGATTTTATGATAAATGGTCTCTATAAAGGGAGACCTGCGCGATAATGCACTGCACCCTGCATTCTTACGGCCGGCAGCCCCGTACGTGTCAACGTCTGTTTATTCTCTATATCTCCATGCAACTTCATCCCAGGGTTATAGTTACTGATGGACAACGCAGCTTTATAAACATTATTTATGATAAATACTAGTGGCCCGGGCCGTCCTTATAAATGACGGTAGAAAATAAGCACCTCATGAAAACCCCCTCTGTCTCCTGTGCTTATTACTGTTCAGAGGCTTCTTTAATGAAAATTCAGCATTCTTCCTGGAGCGCCCAAGTGCGACCCCGTATCCAAGATACCCTCTTCGGCACCTGAACATGTCCAGACACAATCATGTAGGCGAGCTCAGGTCCCTCAGCAGGAGCGTTCAAGTCCGACCCCCGTATCCAAAATACCGTCTTCGGCACCTGAAGTTTCTCCTATCTTATTCCCATAGAGCGTGACAGGAAAGATATAAATAAATAAAAACACGACGTGAATTAATATATAGTATACTGATGACCACATTAGCTAAATAAGGCTAAATCAGAGCAGTCGCAGTCCATTGTAAACTGTATTAATATATGAATATTGTTGTGTACACTCGCAGTATATTGATTTTTCTGCGTACGTAGACAGTACAGTCCCTGCAATACAGCAGGCACCCCACAGTTCCTGCAACATGTGCACACTGCATGCATTGGTGAGCAAACTGTCACTGTTATCGTACAAAATGCATATGATTGTATGCTTTCAAGCGTTCTCTTAGAAAAGATCATTTGATGGTGTCTTATTATAATTTACCAATGAATTGATGATTCTAATTATATCTCAACTCATGTATAAATGTTTGAAGAGTATGCCTGTTGATTTTTAATCCGAAATACCAATAAATAATTAATTTATTAGTGAATCATTAGACTGAGGTACATCGCACCTCGCCTCTCCCGTTATAACTCTTCGCTGGGGTCTCCCTTTGTAGGGTTAAGCTGTTCGGGCTTGAAACTATAACTGTTTAAGTACCTTGTCAATCGGTGGACGTTTAGCTATTCCGACTTTAGTACCTTGAAGGCCTGTGGACGTGTCACTGAGCCCAGTTAGTTACCTTGCAGGTCTACAGTTCTCTAACTGTTGCCAGTCAATTATCTAGAAGGTCTGCGGGCGTTTAGGTATACTTAGTTACCATGAAAGTCTGTGAACGAGGTCTAGGTGGTGTTATGCATGCCACCCCCCCCCCTACATAAAACCGTCTCGGTGCTGGCTTTCTCCGGTCGTACCGGACTTCAAAATAAAGCAGAGCTAGCAGAAAGTTATATGCACTGTATACCTAACCGCTGACCGCAAATTTATCTGACACACTTTTTCCATAAGAATCCAGCACATTTTCTGTATTTCATAACTTTCATATTAACAATATAGCGAAGGTGAAGGGCAATTTGGCAGAGCAGAAGCATGCCTTCAGCACGGTACAGCAGTTAAAGCATTATACAGTGTGGCTCTAAAGCCACTGTCGCTATGTAAAAACAATTTACCTTTAACAACCGTAGATTGTTTTCTCGATTAGAGTTACAGCAGTTTTTGCTCGATCGTTTTTTTAAGAGAATAAAACAGTCTGCAATTTCATGTTGAACATTAAGTACCGATGCCAAACAGTTGCATGCGACCCATTAAAGAGAATCTTTGTTTACAACGATGATGAGCATTGGCTACACTCCGCTGCCGCCAAGCCCCCTAAAACCATTGATAAACACACACACACACGAGCTACGGCTGAGGCCGATCCCTCCTTACGGGTGTGAATTTCATGCCGGGGCCACATACGCACTCGTACGATCAACCGGAAGCGAGGACGAGCCGCTCACTCGTCGTCCGGAAATATATTTAAACTCGGTAGCATAGATAGGCCTACGGTAGCATGAACGACATGCCAGTTGCTCATCTTCGCTTCACGTTGCTCGTGAAAATATGTCGTGTGGTCCCAGCACATGGCGGCGGGCTTGCATGTTCAGTTGGAGTTTTTTCACCAATGTAAATCGGCTCAATATTCCGTGTCGGAATCTGCATTTGGCCGTGTGGATTTACAACAGTGAACGGAGAGCGACACATCAAGCGTCGCGCGACTACCTTGCACCCCTTTAACTTCACCCGCTGCTCCGTCAAGCCCGGATTTCTAATTTCCAAAATATGAAAAAAATGTTCTCAGTGTAGAAGTGCCCATGGAAACGTCTAACCTCTGGAAGGCAAGCATCAGTTTACAATTTGAATGAAGACAATTTTAGATTAGAGCCATTCCGCTACGTCCGATCTTCGAAAGAGAACAGAGCAGTCCACAGATTCAGTGATGAATTTTATGTATCAGAGCTAAATTGCTGGATCTGACCTTTGTAAAGGTACATCGGTCCACAAAATCACTGATGAACATTTTATATGAGTCTAACTGCTGGATCTGACTTTTGGAAGAGAATGCATCAGTCTACATATTTGGTAATGAATAGTATGCACCAGAAGTAAACCCTGGATCGTACCTTTGGAAGAGAATACATTAGTCTACAAATTTAGTGATGAATGGTATGCACCAGAAGTAATCCTTGGATCGTAGCTTGAGAAGAGAATACATCAGTCTACAAATTTAGTGATGAATATTATGCACCAGAAGTAAACCCTGGATCGTTCCTTTGCAAGAGAATACATCAATCTACAAATTTAGTGATGAATATTATGCACAAGAAGTAAACCCTGGATCGTTCCTTTGCAAGAGAATACATCAATCTACAAATTTAGTTATGAATAGTATGTACCGGAAGTAAACCCATGGATCGTACCTTTGGAAGAGAAAACACCAGTCCGCAAATTCAGGGATGCGTATCATATATCTGAGCCAAATTGCTGCATCTGCCCTTTCCGTCCATCGGCCCAACTACTCTCCTGCTTGACTGTGACGTCAAGTGGCATTCATGCAGCAGCACAGACTTAAGAAGGTCAGCCGTAGCTCTTCTACCAAACGACAGCAAAGTGAACGCTAGAATTCTTGCGCAAATTGCGACCGCAAAACTAGAAAGAACAGGATTTATGCTCCTTATACGCTTTACAGATAAAAATAGTTACTAGGTAAGCTGAAGAAACAGAGAGCAGCCATGCAAAGCTAGTGTGTTTTACTATTGAATCTTATTCGTAATGGGCAACACTCGTCAAGCAAAACATTTGCCGCAGTTAAGGTACAGGAGTTGAAGGCAGGATACTAAAGGATCTGTCGTAGTCTCCTCATGACTCAATAAAAGAAACGTTGCTGATATGGGAGGACATTCTAATGATGTATATTTTGCTCGATATGTAAAACGGTACTCGATGACAAAGTCAACTGAGGGCCCTAGAACTATAGGGGCGTAAGCGACACTATTTAAAATCTACAGGAGAGCCACTTAAAGGCAATGCACTGGTGTAATAAGGTAAATAACTGACTTTTTATACAATTCTCGACCATTTCTTCTCGGATTTACGCCTTTCTGATTTCACAGAACGACAGGTCTCAATCTGTACTATCCGATGGTGCTTACGCCCCTATTGTTCTAGGGTCCTCAATTTCAAACTGTGCTTTTGCTCTCTGCAAAACGTCTCTAGTGTGGGAATTAATTTTCACTTCATATTTCTTGCTTGTCATGTGAAACGTAGCTTCATAAGGGAGTCCTTTTTAACCTTATAACGATGCTTTTTGCTCGAGATGCAAAATGCTCATCGATCAAGCGGGGATTTTGCATATAATGTAAGCTCTAAATCCTTTGGTTTTGTTATGTATTAATATTTAAGTTTTCGATTCTCTCCTGTGTGGAAATAATAAATATTATAAAAATAGCAAATGCCCTATATTGATATATCATTGAAAGCAAAACTACTATGCACTATTGCGCTTAGCAACGATGATGCCTTCGTCATCAGCAATCTTCCATAGTGACCAGCAAGAAACTTTAAATATACGTATATTCAAAACTCAGTTGACACTTCAGCCGAGGTCAGATTCCGAATCGATAACAACACAAGTGAAGGACTTTTCCACCATTGGCATCGCCAATTTTCACTCCTCCCCGAGATTTACAACTTTAGTTTTTCCCCTACAGGAACTGGCTGCCGTAATTGTTATAATATCCTTTAGATATTCAAGAGTTGAGCAACCCCATTTAAATTGCAAAAACCATTCATTGCAGAAACATACATGACACTTTGTGCTTCCTACAGCCACCAAAACTTCCTCCAATTGCACCAGTATAAGTCAAAAATTAACCAGGAGCACGGGAACTGTGGAATGAATGTAGCAAACAAATTAATCGCGGAATTATCATCCACGGTAACATAATTTTTGCCCACCCCAGAATCTGATTCATGGCTTCAGCTGCTGCAGGGGGGGGGGGGGCAAAGCAATTTGTAAGAGTAAACCAATGATTCCGTTGAAGGTGACTGTATTAACAAGCTCACTCTTCCAGTTACGATTGCGGTCAGCTGTTTACCTGCA
>LQNS02278181.1:2231442-2244251 GCA_001587735.2 Parhyale hawaiensis
GGAGTAGTCTCGTGACAGACGACGTAGCGTAAGGTACAGAACTGTTGCTCTAAGCCTCGCGAATGAAACCTGATCTCATGCCTGCTCTCGCTTCCCCTTCTGCCTCTGCTCTCGAAACAAGACTGCGGCTATGTTAACGTCAGGCCAAAGGTTAATTCCGTGAACATTCTTGCCCGTTTATTAAAAAAACCGAATAAGATAAGAAATACTATAGTATAAAAATGCTATTTTTATACACTTTGACACTCACATCTCTGTCACTACTCTGAACTCGACTAATTCTTTTCCTAATTATTGTGCTGACATCAACTGCATCGGCTTTGTAAACGTTCATCAGGCGTCGGTGAATATTGATTGGTTCAATTTTTTCTGCATGGAGGAATTCGATAACGCATCTCTGCTGCTAACACACGTCCATGACAGAGATTGCTTTCTTTCTGACACAACGTCAATATCTACAACAGAGAGATAGAACTTTCACATCATGAGTACATAATTTCAGTTTTCATTGCAATGGAATTTGCAATCTCTTCGGTTCCCTGCGGGCAGAATAAAAAAGAAAAAAAAACAGGAGGCATTACTTTTGGAATGGCCACGTTACACATGAGAAGGGTACGAAAATGAACATTTTTTGGCAAAGGGCTGCTTTTTGCATCACTACACAACAGGCAAAATTCACAGCAAGCAAGCTGTACCAAAGCCACGATAATCGCTGGAGTGCCGAGTAATGGACTTCAATCTCGAGGTTTTTGCCTCCTATGCAAATGTAGAGACTTAATTAACAGTTTCTTGGGCTGCGTTTTGGTTAGCCGCAAACTGCTCGCCAGGTTTAGGCGGCGATTGCTTATGGATACACTGTTCTTACAAGCGTTCATGGTTGTACTGTTTGTATACAAAATATATGCATCGCAGTTGAAATTATAAATCATCTGTCAAGTAGCTCACAGATGAAGCATATCGTCCTTACTCTTTGGTTAGCCGCCAAAATGTCAGTATCTAGAGAAAGAAGTTGAAATGTACACTAGTATCTGCATACATCATCAGTAACGTATTAATGATAAACCTTATAGTACATTAGCCTATACTAACTGCTATTTCAGGTTACTCAAGCGAGGACCCGGATTGTTGGGCTGTGAAACAGAACTGAGCATCAATTCTAGCTTATACTGTTCAGCTGATTGAATTAGCGCTCAGTAGATGAGGGGATCTGGCCAAGACTTCAGCCAGAGTCGACCAGTTGCCTTGTAGACTTCTTCAAATTTCACCTCGCGGTCAGTGTATCGTTGGCAGAGCAAGCTCATTTATCTAGTTAGCAATCAATGTCTCTATGGAATTCTAGTGTTTAAACACTTACTTGCGCAAGAGTAATGCAGTCTTGGGGAATTCTAGGCGTTTGCATAGTAACATGTACCAGACAAAAGTAGTCTTTATGAAGCTCTATAATTCAAAGTAGAGCACTCTGAGAGCGCATACCTCCGCCAAGTGAAGTAACGGTAGCAAAAAATTCAAATTGGCTCTGAAACCATTATTTTCTTTGTACAAACTCCAAACTCTAATCATTTGTGCTTTTTATATTGATGATAGCTTGTTCAATTTTCTTGAAGATCCGTTCATAACTTTTTGAGTTATACTGTTAACGAACTTTATGACAAACATGAGGCAAACATACAAACGAACAAACCGATCTGCACCAAAACTTGATTATTTATGTCTTTTAACATTACTAATAACCCCTATAAATTTCATAAACATCAATTCATTATTTTTTGAATTATTGTGCTAACAAGCATAAAATTAAAAACAATGACATACGAACGAATAAACACTCAAATCGTTACCAAAATTTGCTCATTTACTCTTTGTTATATACCTAACAACTCATGTTAATTTCATCAAAATCCATCCATAACTTTTTGAGTCATGGCATCAAGAAAAATGAGGCAGACAAACAAACAAACGGATGGAGATATCTTCACCAAAAGTTAATCATCTGTTTCTCCTAACATACCTATCAATCCCTGTAAATTTCATCCAAATCGGTTCATAACTTTTTGAGTTATCTTAGTGACAGACAGACAAACAAACAAACAGACAGACAGAGAGACAAACCGGACGAAAACATAACCTCCTTGGTAGAGGTAAATATAATATGTGCCAGACTAACGCTATACCTATGGAATTCTGGTCCACCAATTAGCATGCATTGCCTAATGCAGTCTCTACGGAATTCGAGTGTTTACAGAATAACATGAGCATGATTAATGCCGTCTTTACTGAATCAACCTTCTAGATGAAGAGTGATGGAAGTGAAATCGAAACAAAGAACATTTTATGGACTTTAGAGTGAGAAAACAAAATAATGCTACTTTTGAGAGCCATGTGGAAAGAGCTGCAATCGTGAAAAAAAAATGGAGCGGATAGGTGCCCCTAACTTTCTCGTCGCGAAAGGCAGACGTAATGCTCACCGTATGGAAACGATTGGTAGTGCCTAGAACTTGCTGCCCCCTCTTTGGATGCCTAGCAGAACGCCTTGAAGCTATTCAGAGATTGTTTTCCGCTAAAATTCGAGATTGGCAAGATTCAAATTATTACGAATGATTTTCCAACCGTAAAATTTACTCAATTCAACGAAGATTTGAGCGCTTGACTATCATATATATTTGGAAATTTCTAGAAGGAACTACTCTAACTGGAACTTGACAAATTGCTGCCAGATACTCAGAACGTACTATAGTCGTATATGGGGAAGTACGAGCCCCGAGCAGAAGTGGCGGCCAAGTAGCTATAACAAAATATTACAAAATACTTTAATGCATTCACAGTACACTTGGGCTGCACTCCTCTGAGGTCAATGGGTATATACCGGGCTTTGCAAAAGCTCTGACCTGTTTTAATAATGTGCCATCGAAGTTCGTAAAAGCTTTGTTTATAATGAAGTAAAACAAGATTTATGATGTAATAGTTTATTGTGGTCTAAACAACATTTAGTTTATTGTGGTCTAAACAACATTGCTATTCAATAGGACCTCCATTGGCAGCAATGACACGCCCTAATCGTGGTCGGAAGTCCTTACACACATTACGTACATAGTCCTTCCTCATCTGGGCCCAAGTGCGGTTCACAGAGGCTTTCAGCTATTCAATGTTGTTGTGGCGATTTTTGCATGCTTTACTCTCAATATGCGGCCACACGCTGTAGTCCAGAGGATTGAGATCCGGCGACTGAGGGGGCCAGAAGTCTTTGGGCCAGAAAGCCATGTGTTGGCTCATCTAGTTTTGGACGGTTTTCGACGTGTGCGCTGGCGCACCATCTTGCTGAAACACGTAATCTCCATCTTTGACAATTTTTCTGATCCACTGAAGAACTTTTGTGGCCATGATATCCCTGTATTCAGCCCCTGTCAACTGTAACCGCCCTTAAACCACACTGGAGGCATCTTCTCTCCATTGGAGGCTACAACGCCAAGCATCATCACAGAGCCGGATGCTTTGTTGTGGAGACATAACGAACATCAGAGATGTCTTGGCCAAAGCTCACTACTCGATCGTTCAGTTTGTTGAAGACAGGATCCACGGTGAAGGTCTTCTCGTCTGAGAAAATGATGACTCGATTACAATGACTTTTCAATTTGTTAAGAAGGCGAGAACATCGCTATTGGGGCCTATTATCCATGTCAGCAGTTAGCAGCGGTTCTCTTACGCTTTAAGCTCTTTCCATCTTCACTCTTCACAGCTCTTGACAAGGTTGACACAGAAATCTTCTACTTCTTCGCAAATTCAGTCATTTTGAGTTTGGGATCATTTTCAAAGGCTCTTTGAACATTCTTCCGCTGAATAATTTGTGGTTTGCCTGAACGTGTTCAATCTTCAAGAGACTTTTATTATTCTTAAAGCGGTTTTCGACCCGTTTCACCGTTGATAAACTGACATTTTGCAACCTAACAATATCCGCCTTCTGGTGACCCGCACGAAGGTGGGCTGCTATCTTTATCCTTTTTGTTTCCATTATCAACAATGTACATAAATGAGCACTATTACCAGTTGATTTATTATCTGAAATAGTTAAGGAATGAGTCATTGTCAATAAATTTCATCAAGTCTTTGAAATGAGTTTCACACTTTGAAAATACAAAACAGGTCAGGACTTTTGCAAAGCCTGGTACTATTTGCAGCACGAACTAGTGCGCGTGCGCTTTCCTTGCGTATGAGCATTCAAGTTGATTTTGCCTTTATAATACCGCAGTCTATTAGTGTTTTCAAAATAAGTGTATTTCACTAATACTGCATTTGTGAAATAGTGGTGTTTACATAATAACATGTACCTCACCAATACAGTCTTTGTGAAAGTCAAATTATTTACACAGTAACATACGTCTGCCTAATGAAATTTTGTGCTATTTTAGCGTTCGCAAATAACTTGTATTAAACGAGGAATTAGAGCCAGAAGTGGCAATGTTCATTTTTGGCGAAATGGGGTT
Source organism: Parhyale hawaiensis (assembly GCA_001587735.2). Classification (NCBI taxonomy): domain Eukaryota; kingdom Metazoa; phylum Arthropoda; class Malacostraca; order Amphipoda; family Hyalidae; genus Parhyale; species Parhyale hawaiensis. Next base: position 2,235,921 of record LQNS02278181.1, read on the forward strand.
TTACTCACCAAGTGGGGGCTTGTGAGGTAATTTCCAGGGTCACAATTTTCGTGTCTATGCCATATCTCTTCATTAAGATGATATATACCATGAAGAGATATGGCATAGGCACTTGCGACAATAAAAATATACCTCACAAGCACCCACTTCGTGAGTAAAACCCAATTTCGCCAAAAATGAACATAGCCACTTCTGGCTCTATGCCCTCGAATTTTGACTAATGCAGTCTTTGCCAAATTCTAAGGTTCACAAAGTAACATGTGTGCCTGGCTGATGTAGTCTCTATTCAATCATTCGAAAGTTCTGGTCCCAATCAAGTGAGCACCTCTGTAAGCCGTCCTTGAAAAGTCTTTGCTCTTTAATTATTATCTCTGTGTGATTTACGCCATCACGCACTAACCAAAACGTTCTGTATTCTCACTCCTCATTTCAAAGTTCGATGAACCAAGCGATGTTCTCAGAAGCGATGCCGCCTACGTAAACTTTCAGGTTCAAAGGGCTGTGATAGGAAGAGAATATTGCCTGCGCCTGAGGGCAATGAGGAAACTGGAATGTTATCAAACTTGATGAATAGCATTCGGTGGGCAGCACTCCGACCAAATCAAAGAAGACTACAAGGAATTAATTACACATTGATACCTGCTTCATTAGTAATGGTTATTAAATCAAGATAGCTGTATCTCTTGCGTAAAGTTTAGTTCTTTTTTATTAATATTCTCCCTCACCATCAGCACTAAGTAAGTTATGGCAGGAAAGTCAGAGCGACAAGCGAATGAAATATTTAACAAGAGTTGGAAAGGAAACTCGCGACTTATCTACAACGAAGATACCGGATATGTACACCAGAAAACTTGGAAAACCCGCAAACAATCCAACGAGCACGTCAAGAAAACTTGTGACATCTCCGCACAGTCAAAAACTGTGACGCATCGGCACAGAAGTTTTTTATTTGCCCTCGTAGAAGAGTTGACGCCCTTCCGCCACGAAAATTTGTGCTGCGTGTACATAGTAAGCAGATTTTTTCTAAATTGTTGTTTCCTCTTACAATGTACTATGTAGCTACATTTGATGCCAGCTGTGCCTTCGCCTTCAGGCACTAATACCCTTGCTGACTCCACTAATATTTCCAAACAGCTGGAACCGGCGGAAATTACCTAGAGCAAAAAAGTATCGTTTTTTAACGATATCTTAGACTCGTATACGAAGTGTGAAAATATGTTTCAACTTAAAGACCGCATTTTCTAATTAGGTATGACCTGCGAGCAAATACAATTTATCTAGCTATAGAGTTATAAAGTTCTGATAATCTTGCGTCATTGCTTGCTTGTATGTCACCGTAATGTCCGATATCCATTACAAGTTTTTCAGGTCGAATTTATTAATTTTTTAACAGCTTGTTGCAAATATAAATAAACTCTGTGCTTAATATGTATAATTTCTTTAAATTATCTAACGTTTGCCCATTGTTTTCAAAAACTTCATCCCATATTTGTTCCACCTAACGTCCTCGTATGAGCAGGTTTACTCGACGAATTTGATGCAAGTGCGGCAGCTAAATCTATTGAGAACACTTATAAGGTTGATGTAGTGAACGGAAGAAGTTGCAAGAGGTGGTTTTTTTGCTTCCGAAGTGGTGAGTGATTCAACTCTAAAAGAGAAGTTCAAAAAAATAAAAAACATGATTCCGCCTTATTGAAAAGTTTTGTTTTAGAGAACCCTACCATTACCACAAAGGAACTTACAGAACACCTAAATGTAGCCCTTCGGACATTACTTTCGTACCAACCTGATAGGCAGGAAATAAACCGAAAGGAGCTCAGATGTGCTTTAATTTGTCATTTCAATTCATCATTAATGTGCAATAGCTCTGTGACCATTGTATTCTGGATACGTACAGCAAGGCTGTATTTTTATCTCAAAAAATATTCGTCTTTTTGTATCCATTATATAATAACTAGTGGGCCCGTGCGTGAAAAGTTCACGCAATAACCTATACGTTTGCCTAATGCCTCTAGGCCGGTGCGGAATCACCTCTTCTCTTATTTGCTTCTTAATTTTTTTTCTTTTCTTCATTGATCCTTTGTCGTGCTGTCATCCTTAGCTCTTCTATATAGACAGGCAGAAGTAACATCTTGAGTAAAACACTCTAACAAACTTAAACGAAATAGCAGCTTATATACAATGTGTTTGCTCCGTAGCAAAGATACCGTTGATACCGTCTTTCCACCTCAAATATCTGTTTCATTTGAGGTGCTCAAATTTTGAACCATGATGAGAAAAAACTGCTTCGTCAGATGAAAACAGTAAGCTAGAAGAAATAATTGTCTACTGCCCGTGAAAACTTATGTTTCGTTGGTTTCGTTGACAATTGTATCAAAGTGGGAAGAATAGCTCATGCAACGAAATAATCTGTGGGAAGAAACTACGAATCAAGAAGCATGAGAGTGCCAACGGAAGCTTCAGATATCTTCAGTGCTACGATTTCAACTTCNGCAAGAAGTGCATTCAGACATAAGGTCGCCCTATACTTTGCCGTAGATTCGATGTATGGAGAAGCTAATACTCGTACAAATCAGACTAAGTCTGCGATGTCTTCATTGTTGGAATTTCAACTGTCCCTGCTTAAGATACGTTTTCCATCTTCTGCAACCCGGTCTATTTTCTGCCCATCACTTTCAATGTCAATGGAGCTTGAGAGGACAGCCAGAGCCTCCAACCTGGGCTAAATTCCGCCTATCTATTTTATCAAGAGTGTGACACCAAACATATAAATAAATATATAAATTTATAAATATATATATATTTATGAACACACGACGGTCATTCTTAGTATTAGATTAGATGCACAGTTGTTTGCCGCTCCGAGCTTGCTTGCTCGCTCTTTGGCTGGTCCTTCCCTCCTTCACGCTATTAAAGATTTAGATGAAAAGTGCAAATACTCGATTTTCTGAAACTCACTTCGCTTTGAGAAGTAACTCGGTTCTATCTGATATGATTCTTCGTCTTCTGAGCATGTAAGATGAAAGGCGCTATCTACACTAGAATTTTTTATCCTGCCGGGCATAAGCTATATCGCATATTTTTTAGCTTAATTTCTTCATAACAGTTAGTGAGTTTCAGTCTCTGAATCTCTTCGTGACTGCTGAAACTTCACGCTGAACAGAGCTCTTTTATATTCAATGTATATATGTACATTCCAGCCAAATTTTACCCCTAATGGTTTAGCTATCGGCTGGTATCCAGGTTACTGGAAGCCCTGAGCATTTCCGGTGAAGTCTTTTGACTGAACTATATTTTTTTTGTGATGCTCAACTTTGACCAAGGATTATGAGACTAACAGGTTAACCCAGGGGGCGGAGCCAAGCTGTAGTGCATCATGGATAATGAGGCGTGTGACGTCGTAAAGTTCAAGTGCAGTAATTCGCAGCTCTTTTACAGTGGTCTCCATCATTTCCTTTGTGCCTCCAGAGTGTCCTACATGTCCTACAATCCTTATAGTTGCACAAAAATATGTATGACAGCAACTACGAACTTTTTTTAGCTCTCTGAAGGACAATATTTTGAAAGAACGTTGGCTAAAAAGCTTGTAAAAGAGCAGATGAATTCAACCGGCAAATGCCCTCATGTGTCAGAAGCACTTTTAAAGCCAAGTTTATCGTCTTTAAAATGCAATAAATCAAGTGAGTTTTATCGAGAGCAATATGGCATTCTAAAGATGGACTTATATGAGTGAATACCGCAATGTTTTCGATTTATTTTCGTCTTCTACCAATTATCTGCTATCCTCTATAATTTCAAACCGCTGCAACAAAAATTGGCTCAATGCGAGCGATTGAACGCCGAGATAGAAGAACTTTTTAGCAATATTTGCAAAATAAACATTAAAGGACAAAAAAAATTACCTTCCTTTTTCTAGCGAAGTAATATTAAAGCAAAAGTCTATATATAAAAGCCGAAGCCATACAATTGCACGGTAAAATTAGAAAGAAAAAAAACATCAGCTGCTATACGCTGCGCGCGTTACAGCAGGAGGCTATAACCAGAAACCGAAGAGCGTAACGGGAGGACTCACGAGAAATTAGCATCAAAAAGTGACGTCATCATAGACGAATCTAGGGCTGAGCAGCTTAGGAGTACTTTAACTAATTTAATAAGAATGATCGTCTTAAATTGCGAAATTCATCTCTTGCGAATGAATAAGTGAAGAGAATATATACAAATTTGGCAATTATCCATAGAAAATTGCAGTGCATGCTGGTGGAAACTTTCACAGCACTAGCCCCGAATTTGGTCCCTTTTGGCGACCTGATTTAACTTCTTTTTCTTGATTAAGGCCTTGTTTACTCTTCATTTTCAGTTCACGGTGATCTTCACAGAACATTTTATTCCTTACCAACAAATATACGCACCATTACAGCCATATCTGTACGCGAGAGAAATCACAGTGACAGTTAGCCTATTGCTCGAACTTCTGTACTTGACGACAACATTTCATAGTATTTTGCAGGTCAAGAAGCTGGCCAGTCATGAGCGGGAGATTGAATGAAATAAATCGGAAAACTACGGTGAAATGTTTAAAAAAAACCTACGAAGGCCTGAGGTCACACACTCAAATAGTTCGACTCGTCGATGTGATGTAAATTTGCTACGTGCGGTCACGGTTAAATTTTATTTTGGTCCTATTGAGTTCTCCCGTTGCATTCTTTACTTCCTGGCTATAACAGTAGGGTCGCGTCCGACTCGCGTTAACTAACTTGCAAAAAAGTTACCTAACCGTATTCCCCACACCTTAACTATCTTACGGAACTATGTTGTTGAAACTGGCTAATGTTAAATTTTAATTTTTTCAATCATACTGTAGTTTGTACGATTAGGAGAGGCGGATATGTTAAAGATGCGTGCGCGACGACACAGCTTAGGAAAACATTTTACCGACACTCTCCGACCAGGTGCGTGCCTCTTACGGAATAACAACTTAAATAATAATACAATTTTATCCTTCAAAGAGCTAAAAAAGTTCATAGATGCTTTGATACATATTTTTGCGCAACTATGATAAATGTAGGACATGTAGCACACTCTGGAGGCCCAAATGAAATTATAGAGAAACAACGTAAAAAATCTACGAATTACCGCACTTGAACTTTATGACGTCACGCGCCTCATTACCCATGATGCACTAAAGCTTTGCTCCGCACCCTGGGTTAACCTGTTAGTCTCATAAGCCTTGACGTTTGACCAATTCCCAACTGATATCGTTGCCTCATCTAGCAGGGGAGATATTTTGCTCTTGCAAAGCTCATGGCTTCATGGCTGTGCAAGTTGCACTTCATAAATGAAAGACCAACCACCTGGTATGAAACCTATTTTGCTGCAAAATCTATACTGGTAACCGGTACAATAAAAAGCTTATTCACGAGATTATTACCGTCATTTTTGACGGCTGGGCCTTCTAGTTTTGGAATAACAAACAAAGAAAGTTCATTTCACAATTGGATTTTAGTGACCCAATGGGTCACGGGCAATCTACTATCGATATTTTAATTCTCTTTATCCCTCCGTTAGTTACTTTGTACGACCGTAACGTCTTCATCAGTATTAAATAGGGAAAAACTTGGGTCTCCTTGAGGTATCCTGGATATCACCAGGGAAGAGATCAGTAAGAGAATTCAAGTTCAGATTTTAAGTTGCTCCTGCTCACAGGTCTTCGGTAGAAGATTTGCTGCCTCGCTTGGACCATTTTTGAGCCTTCGAATGCATGATACGAGTCCGAGGTCATGATAATTGAGGAACAATTCTTTTCTTCAGTAGAATTTCCACAGCTTCCTTTAGTGTTCGATGCGAGTAAGTCAGAATAATACGGGCCACGGGACTGAGCACTAATGAACATTGCTTCTCGTCTATGGAATCTCCACAGGTTCCAGGTAGTACTGATACCACTCATATAATCTTGCTTACTTGTTTGTCACCGTGGACGTAATCTTCGCTAGTATAGATAGATAATAAACTGAGAGTAATTTGGAGATTCAAAAAAAATATTGATTCAAGTCGTTATTTCAGTACATCATCAATATGGAAGAGCTCTGTGATCACTTCATCCTGGATACGCTCCGCAGTACTTTTATTTCACAAAAATATTCCTATTTCTGTATTTCGATACTTACAAAATCCGACATAACCTGCTTCAAGTCCACGAAGCGAGCAGAAGAAAATGGAATACTTAGGATAGGTTTCTAGTGGCCCAGTCGGTCACGAGCAGCCTAGTAACATTGTAGTTTAACTCATGTTGTTACCTCCCAATAGCGCATCAAGGATACCCTAAGTTTGAGCAACGGTCGTACTAACGAAGAAGAGCAAGAACCAAAGAGCTTAGAACATAAGTATTCCAGTCTCTTTGGCAAGAACGTAGGGAGAACCAAGCAGAATAATTTATACTGCCGTATAACTAACAAGTGACTTGCGCCGTTATTAAATAAAGGCGGATAATTAGTACTTCGGCAAACCCCCTTTTCTTTTATTATCAACTCTTCATAGAATGATGGTGATATAGTAGCTAGTGAAGCTTCGTATCGGAACTCTATGATCTTTCAGATGTCACTGTACAGATTATGGGAATTCGAAATTTCCGAAGGTTGAGATAAAAGGAACCTCAGACTAGCAAACTGGAATTGTTAGGTCTCAATATCACATGCTTTTCAGCAGAAATATATTTTCAGCGCTACAGGCACTTAATTTTAAAAATGGAGAAGGCTTTATGACATACAGTATTTCGAAAAGGAAGTATAAGCTCCATGAGCAGAGAGTTACTGCTGTAAATCAGACCAAACCAGCACTTACAGTAGGAACATCACTGAAAGAACTATCTAGCTTTAAAACCAGTGGCAGCAAGTTCTAGTAAACGCCTCGTATTTGTCACTGTAAAATAACTTTGTTTTGTACAGCTTTCAACAAGAACAGAAATGCTGGAATGAAGCAATATCAAAAATATATGCAAGATTAAATTATCATTTACATATCCAACAGAGTTCAGTCAGCTTCAAGGACCGATAGCTATCAACGAAAGCCATGTTTTTAGGCACTAGAGCTCATTAAACATCAAAGAAGCCTATTGGGAGTCAAACGTTCCCTTTGCATTCACGAACGCTTTAGCAAAATCAAAATGCTATTCAATTGAACAAGTGGAACTTGATCTTTGTTTCCCGTATTAGCAGGTTTATGGTCTGGAAAGAATTATTGGTTCATACCGGCTGCGACTTGACAAGAAAGACTCACCAGTCCCTATTGTCTCTTTGTATCAGTCGAGAGGATCCCAGTGTGAATGCCTGCTAATTAGCCGGTTTGAAAACTGCACAGAAGACAAATGAGACATTGTACACGTGTATAATTTGAGGATATATTACGGTCGATTCCCCTTAATTGGCCCAGCTATTTAAACGACCAGCCAATTCTGCTGGAACGCAAACAAAAGCTACCGTGTGTCTTATGTAAGAAGACGCTGCGTTTATTGTGGACAACGCTCCGCTTATACTGGACAATACATTGCTGTTAACTTTCTTATAATCCAAGATTAAAACATTAAAAATTGGGCAATTATTTAATTGCGAAACTACTTTATATTAGGAGGCATTTACAATATAAAGTGGGCCAGTATATGCTTGTCTATCTATATTATACTAAAAGTCTATGAACCTTGTCTGTTTGCTTGTTTATTTGTGTCTCGTTTATTTGCGTCTTGTTTGACACAACTTCTTCGCTTTTAGACGGGAAGAACTTCGAGGGTTTGGAGCTCAGGTACCGTACCGGAAGTTAAACTGAGCTGGGCCTCAAGAACGGCCATGATCAATTCATCGGTTCCATGGGCAATACACGAAATACGTAACATATAAATTGACTTCGCTTACAGCCTGGGTGTTGAATATTCGTTAGAGAAGCAAATAAACTGTTGACAGTGAACTATACGGGCCGGTCCTTGACGGGCAGGATAAGACGGCCGAATAGCGGGTGGTCTATGCCCAGGTAAATAGCCCCTGCTTTTTTTTTCAAAGGAAAAGACGATCGTGATGACGACCCAACGGGCCACGGGCCGTCTAGTGTTTATAATTTTGCACAATGCTGCTTTTACCGCCAAAAAGTTGAGTTAGCATCCCTCTGTTTCACCACGTCATGCAGACTCTGAGTTATGAACTGTCAGCCTATTCAGTACCCGCAAGGTTTTAATTTGCTAATTTACCTCCGTAATCACAAGCATGAAAATAAAATAACATTAGCCAAGAAATTGAGCGCATTTGCGGTTTAAGCACAGACTTACTTGGGACATGTTCGATTGGGAGT
>LQNS02278181.1:2249015-2262887 GCA_001587735.2 Parhyale hawaiensis
GTTATTGCTTCAGTAAACAAGAGGGTCTACGGTTCGTTCGGCTGACACTCACTATGTTCGGAAGCTTAGCGGTACAGAAATACACAGCTAACACTGCCTCATTGCCATTCTCTGATGCGTCATCCATTGGTCGTGTATACAACTGTGGTCTCGGGACCAGGTAGTTCAGAACTGTGAATGGCCAATTGTATCTGTGTGCAGTGAAGTAAGTGGCGATTTTAGGAGTGTATTGAAACGTGACGTGTATTTTCGGTGAGTGTTCGAGAATCTCTGCACCATCTGCGTAGTGTTTGATTACTATCACTTCATGTCGCTTTGGGAGGAAAAGTAAAACGCAACTACTGTTGAAAAAAATAGTAGAACTTTAATATTTATCCTAGTGATTCCAAATACGGATGGTAAACAAAAATTCTTCCGAGGAAAACCCATTTGATATTTAGGCAGCGTCATCTTACTGTGTTCCATGCAGCTAAGTCTTCCAGACATTGCAGTAACACTTTTGGAAAGTAGCACCAGCTTTTAATTATTATTATTATTTATTATTATTATTAGTACTATTATTTGCTTATTTATAATTTTTTCTTTGTTAATACGGTAGTAAAGCTTTAATTCGAACGTACCTATCTGCTAACTCATTTACATAGAGGCCAAATCCTCTAATGTGAAATCTTGTTTTTGTTTTACTTGTGATCGATGTACTGGCGCGGTTTTGGCTCCGATGAAGCTGATAAAATCAGTAACGTTGCAGAATGAGTATGACCTCCTTGGCATCTAGTTCTTGTATATATTAAAGGCGCTTATTGAAATAATTTATTGCCCTATTTACCGATAAAATATCTGCTCAATGCTCGTACGTGGAAAACTCTTTCACTTCAAGAAAATAAGAAAGCATCCTTGCGAAACCCACAGACCTCAGCATAGCTCAGCCTCTCACAACAAGTGTAAGACAGCAACTAAACCTGGGCTCCTCGATATGACTTTAACTGAATCCCGAACAGACATTACGGACACACACGATTCTGTGGCCTAGACGCCCTCTATTTCCCCTGGCAACAGCGGGGCTCTAGAGCACAGCTTACGAAGACCAGCGTACGCACACAAACACGCTGTTAGAAAACAGCTGTTGAGCGAAAGTTACTCAACATTTCGAGAGAAGAGAAAAATTAAAAGGCAAAGTTTCTGATGGCTTTAACGCCAAAAACATTACGCAACCATCTCATTAGAACTGGAAATCCTGATGAGACTAGGTCAGATAATTAAGATCTGCAAAGGAGTACAAATTATCTTGTATAAAATTCAAATTTCTGGATCTTTAAAATAACTAGCCCCAACTCCATGGCTAAATTAAACATTAATTGCCTCAAGAACAGTACTACCTGATGTTGCACTATACGAAGAATGTCTGCTCTATTAACGATTAAAACGAAATGAACTTCCAACCTTATCGTCCTGGAGTTTTACATCAATGTTACTGTAAAAAACATGAATATATAATGTAAGGCACTGTATCATGTCATTTATATTCATTCTTTTTCGTGTTCATACAGCCATAAGAATCACCAATTAGTCTTCTTTGTTAATTTCCAGTATTTCGCCAGTTTTATTTTTCCCCCTAGCTATTCTTTCCAGGTTACATCGATCTCAGTGACTTAATTAACCTCGAAATAAAAACAACTTCTAAAGAAAAGAACAATAGCTTTCTTTTTACCTATCAAAGATACCACTAATAAGTAACAACTTTGAAGACGTTCCTTCTAACATCAGCTCCATCCTTAATTATCCAGAGGGAAGGTAGGATATTTTCTTCAAAGTTTGATCATCACCGGTCTTTGTCATCCTCAGTGATGTCCTTGTGAGTTTCTTCTCAAGGACTCTTAGGTTTTTGTATCAACTTGCCATTTGGATGATGTCCTTCAAGCTGCCCAAGTTTGCAAGCTTAAAAATAAGAAAAAAAAAGTTGGGTTTGCTTCTCAGTGCCATGCAGTTATTACCCCGGATGTTTGTACGCTCAAGTTATGGCGCAGTTGTATTATTTCCTCTAAAAGAAAGAGCACTTTTGTTGCCTCGGTCGATGAGGTCTATTCTTAACTTGTTTTGGTCGTTGTGTTGTGAGTTTGTCAGCAAGGTTGGCAAAACTCCGATTAATTTTCGTGGCTTCGGAAGATTTAATTTATTCTCATTTGCGTCAGTCGTTGTGTTGTGAGTCTGCCGGCAAGGTCGGGAAAAATTTCGATTCATTTCCACTGCTCTGAAAAGCATGATCCATTCTTACCTTGTTTTGATCGTTGCGTTTAGATCCTGTAAGTAGAGCTAACGGAAAGTTCAATGCAGTTCTCCTGCTTTGGAAAATCTGATCCACACTTACTGTATCTTGTTTTGTTGTACTGTTGTGAGTTTGTCAAAAAAGTTGAGAGATATTTCGATTAACTTTCACAGTTTCGATAGATCGGATTCATCTTTACTTTGTTTCGGTAGTGTTCTTTTGAGTCAGCCGGAAAGCTTAAGGCAAATTTTGGTTATTTACGGATGATGCGATCTTTTTTACTTTCTGTTTGTAGTTATGACGAATCTGCAAGCAACGCCGAGGGAAACTTCAATTAATAAGCACTGCCTTGGACTAGCGAATCTTTCCTTACCTGATGATTCTGTAAACTAATTTTGGACCTTGCAGTAAAGTCACTTCTAAATGACACTGAATTAAATTTAAAATTTCCAATGAAGCTTCCTCTTACCTAGCGGGCCTCTTAGACGCGCTGCGCTGCAATCTTACTACCGCAATTAATTATTTTTTTTTTCCGAACATTATTTGCAGCTTTGTCGGACTGTGCTCAAGGCTGCAGAAATTTTATGGCTATCACCTCAGGGAAAGGGGTGATGTTTTTGTCGCGTTTGTCTGTCTCTTTGTCTGTGGCCAAGACAACTTTAACAAAAAGTTATGGACGAATCCTTACGAAATTTACAATGATTTTTAGGCATGTGAACAGTAACAGATGATTAACTTTTGGTGAAAATCCGTTCATCTGTTTGTCTGCCTATTTTTTCTTAGTACTATAACTCATAAAGTTTTGGACGGATCTTTATGAAATTTACATGGGTTTTTAGGTAAATTGCAAAGAGTGAATAACCAGAATTTTGTGATGATCTTGTTGTTTGTTCGTTTGTTTGTCGTTGTGTTTGATTTTATGCTTGTGAGCACAATAACTCAAAAAGTTAGGGATGGATCATTATGAAATTTACAGGAATTGTTAGTAATGTTGAAAGGCATGTATGATTAAATTCTGGTAATGATCGCTTGGCTCGTTTGTGTGTTTGACTTATATTTGTCATAATGTTTGATAGCAGCATACATCAAAAAGTTATAAGCGGATATTCAAGAAAATTACAGACACTGTTGATGCTATCAAAAGGCAAAATACTGTTAATACAAAAGAATCATAGTTTCAGAACCAATTGAATTTTCCACTACCGTTGGCTTGCTTGGTGGAAGTATGCCTTCTCAGAGTGCTCTAGTTCCTTTGCTTTGCCCGTAAGAATGTAAGTCGATCAGAAAATATTGATTAGGAATTTAATCATTCTTTTCTTACTGTCTCAGACATCAAGACATATTCTCCCTCTAAAGGTATTGTCAGCTTGACTGCAGCCCCCTAGTGGGAAACCAACACTCACTGGTTCGTGCTGTGGATATAGGCCAACTGGTCCAAGTAGAGGGTACGGCTGCAATCGATCACGGAGTGTCAAGAACTATGACGTTATCGACAGAAAGTTGCTATGCAACGACCCGTGCCTACTCTACTCATTTCTTGGGAACGTAAGTGCCCCTACGGCAGCTATCAATTGCTGACTCAGCGCGTCAAGCGCCGCAAAGCTTACCTGCCTGGCCTGGCATTTGAACCCGCAACATCTTGTGTCTTAAGCTCAGCACGCTAGGCTGCTGCTACCGTGGGCATCGTGCCTGTATCTTAATCGTGACCGTGACGTCTGAGAGCAGCGTCTAATAATAATAATTCCGATCCATTTTACTGTTTTCTGCTGTGATCCGTCACCTTTCCACTGGTTGATCGCTGGTTGCAGCTCGTTGTGGAGGCATGACTGTATTGGCAACAGTGTGTATGTCTGTTACGTATCTGTGTTTCTACACGTTCTCTAACTGGGTGTTGTGTACTATGTACCTTATCGTGTGTGTGTCTCTGTAGTCAGACAGGCTCATTAATTAATATTCAACAATACAGGGCGTATAACCTCAAAATATCCCAGTATTTGACTATGATGCGACATATTTCGGTTAAACGAAGGTGCAGCCCGAACTGATTATGCGTGATGGAGAATTCTTGTCGTATTTTACTTTTATCGGTAACGTTAGTCAGAACTTCCATTAATTAAACTCGCTGTCTCGTAGAACGAAGCGTTTTCTTAGAATGTGCTGATCGTGACACAGTACTTCTGTTAAAGTAACACTAATGGAAACCTCCAGCATTTATTCGCTGCTGCACACAAAGATAGATCTAATCGTATATTGAACAATTACGTTGTACGTCCGTAAATCACGATACACAGAACCTCAATTCGACTTCATTGCCTCGTTCTGAGAAACCTCCTCTTAATGTAAAAACTCTTATCATTAAGCCTTCATTAGCCACATTTCGAAGAACTGAGAATTATTTTTATGATGAGCTGGAGTTGTGCACTTGAAAAAATATCGGTAGCGGCTCTTTTCATGGTATAGCTAAAAGTATTATGAAGCTAATAAACCCCAAGTGCCATCAAGAACTGAAGACAAATACTGTACGTTGAATTGCGATGCTCAGTTCTCGTACTTAAAATACAAGCAGTGACACCTATTTGAAAGGAGTAGAGGAGCCGATATAAAGTATTTAAAGAAGCCACGATTATCACCTTTCTAACTGTGTTTTCGCTAGCCTCTGATCGCCTTCGCTTCTGAGGTGACCTAAATTTGGAATGGAATTCCGATGTCCTCATAAGATAGAAGCTTATTCAAACACAACACTATTGCCCTCTCTTTTCCTGAATATCAAGAAGGTAAACTGTTGCTTTGCCTACTGGATCTCTCGGCGTAAGAAGTGGAGTAGTGCAGTGATTATTCGAGACATATTTGCGGGCAGTGAACTCGGCAATGAATTTGACTGCATCTTAACCGTTTCGGCACTTGTGGGCAGCGAACCACTGCAATTCTGTTCTTTAGATTCTTGCTGCCAGCACATATTGCTGACGGAACGCGGCCAGGTCACGGGCTTGTACACCCCCACGCACTATACTGTCACCAATACACACCTCGCTTTCGCTGAGAGGAGCTGCATTTAACTTAACTTAATTTTTCTGTGCATGACTTCGAAAAATGACCACACTGCCAAAACTAAGGCCGCCGCAGAAGCTAAATCCGTGCTTCAGCTTCTGCGCGTGTCTTGTTCGGACTCCATTTATTGCGTGCCGTGCATTGTGTATTTTGTCCTGATTGGTTAAAATGCTATGGAAAAGAAGAGTACTTTAAATCCATAGATCGAATGGATACGAGAATGTTGGAGTCATATCCACGCATGCAGCTGCACTGTTAATATAAAGTCAACTTGGCCGCACACCTTTACTTGGAGATCCCCATGCACTGGTTCGTGCTACAGATATACAGTATATATATACATGCTTGCGGCCCCAGAGGCTGCATTCGACCACGGACTGTCACAGCTATGGCATCAGAGGCGGAAGACGCGCGGGACAACTGCGAGCCCCATTCCAGATAATCCTCATTTCTGGTTAGGGTGAGAGTCCCCGCTATAGCGTCTGAACGCCAAGAACGCCGACTCAGCAAGTCAAGCACTACAAAAACTTATCTGTCGGACATAAGGACATGACCCCCGTACGTGCATATGAGAGTCTGCCATATTAACACAGGCTATTGTAGGTCCTTCGAATCAGTAATTAAAATTAGATTATTTAACATATATATTATGAACCATTTAAATGCTAATAATAATCTAATGCGTTTGCATTGCGCTTGTGAGAAGCTACTTTTGCACGCGTTCGAAGTGTGTTTACATGTTACTGCAACACCCTCTAAATTGATCTAAATATGTCTTGCAGAACACATCATGAATGAAGTACATAGTTACACTTCAATCCTGAACAAAATAGTTTACATATCTTATATTTATGCCGAGATTATGAGAAGAAAAGCAAAATTATAATTGCCAAAGCTAGCCGTGAAGAGTTAATTAATAACAAAGAGCAGAGTCTCACTTTAAGGCTGTAGGCCTCAAGTGCGTTACTTTTGATTATGCAAATACAATTTTTCGCTTATTTTTCAAGATAAGTATGAAACATTTAAAGTGCTAATAGTAACTTAGTGCACAGGTATGTTGTAACTATAAAAACAATTAGGGAAAAATTAAACGGAACCATTTCCCACGCTTTAGCAACATTTGCTTATCGGACGGGGCTCTGCTGTTGCGCAAGATTATGCAACATCACTTTCTAGTCAACATGGGCAAGAAAAGTGGTCTAACCGGTGAAGAAAAGATGAAAGCGACCTCGTTATTGGCTTTTGGTAAGACAACACTCGAAGTTTCCAAGAAATTACAGCGTGATCACCGAACAATGAAGGCTTATGCAAATGAAGGTAAAGTCAACCGGAAAACTCAGGATAGAGCCTCTACGAGGAAATTGACTGCTCGGAATTTACGACATTTGAAGGTTTCTATCGCTAGAAAACAACTGTCTACAAGTAAGACGATATTTGAAGACGCTGGAGCCCCAGTACTAATCAGAAAAACAAGATGTGAGGTTCTGCAGATGCTGGGGAAAGTGGAAAAGGCAATAAAACGACCTTTTCTAGCAAAAACTCACAAAGAAAGTAGGGTCAAATGGTCTGAACAGGACATGACAACTGATTTCTCCAATTTCATAGTAACTGACGAATGCAGAGCCACTCTTGATTGTCCAGATGGATGGGAGTCTGGATGGGTCGTCCATGACCGACCTCAACAGACACGGCTTAAGTGTCAACAAGGTGTTGGAGGTGTAATGCTTTCCGCCGGGATAGTAGGTGACACCCTTATTGGTCCATTTGAAGTGGCAGAAAGAGTTAAACTGGATGCAGAAAGGTACTGCCAGTCTCTTGAAGTCAACTTGATTCCATGGCTTGATGAGCAGACTATCGCACGCAAATCCAAATGGTATTTCAGCACGATAACGCTCCCTCACGCCGAGCACGGTACGCTGCTAACTGGCTTACGGATGGAGGATTTAATTCAAAAGGGATTATGACCTGGCAAGCGAATAGCCCCGATTTAAATCCCATTGAGAACCTCTGGGTAATAATCAAAAGGAAGGGCTATGAAGGTGGTCGGAAGTTTTCGAGCAAAGTAAGCCTGTGGAATGCATTAAAAAAAGCTGCAGATTCTATTTCACCTTCTGAAACATCAAACCTGACAAAGTCTATTGGTAATCGCCTTAAAAAAATGATGAAAAATGGAGGTGCCATGTTCAAAATTATCTTCTTTTGTTTACCACTACTGAACACTTATTTCAGTGTTTATTGAATTGTTTGGTTATAATTTCTTGGTTTTGGACGTTTAATAACAATATTCCGGTTCAATTGTATTCATTTCCTCTCTATGATGTTTTTATCAACTTGTTGCATAATCTGAGGTAACAGTAAAAGACTCGTAAATACGTAAATTGTATGATAAATTTAGCAAATGGCTAAACATTTATTTTATAAGTGCTGTTTATATTTGCAACACAGCCATACATATTGATACATACATATTTATATTGATGTTTCAAAGTTCATCACGTACCTTGAAAAATAAATTTAAAAAATTGTACTTACATAATCCAAGGTAACACACTGTATATACGGTAAGCAGCGAGTAAAGTGTATTTCAATCAACCATGGCATCCACTAACTACCTTGCGAAGACATGGTTTGGCTTTAAACATGAGTACCATGCCACCCTTATGATGTCATCATTTACCGTAAGATTTGTGAGAGAAAGAAAGTAATATTTATCACATACAAACTACATTTGTCCCATGCTCGGCATTTGGAAAAGACTTTGGTAAGTGCAGCGTTTAACTTCTAGTCTGAGCACCGTTTCATCCTTTTAAGCCTGTATCTAACCTGAGACTTCTAAGGGAAAACAAAATAAGTGTCGTAAGTTCTATGCATACAATAAGAACCCTGGGCCCTGTGTAGTAAATACAGTGTTTAACTTCATGTCTGGGTATCATGTCACCCTTTTAAGCCAACAGCGTACCTATTTCTGGTAAGAGGAAAACTAAATAATTGTCACTATAGTGCTACGCATACATTAAGAACATGGTAAGAACAGTGTTTCAGTTCAATCTCGAGTTCCATGTTATCAGTTTAATCCGTCATCTAAGCTGAGCCCGGTAAGAGAATAGCAAGCGCTATATACATGCATGAAGAACCCTGGAAAGTACAGTGTTTCACTTCGAGCCTAAAGACCACGTCACCCATATAAGTCATCATCATCGCTGAGATTGCTGAGTGACAATCGAAATATACTCTCCACAAGCTCGGCAGACCTCATCAAGGGCCCCGGCAAACAATGCAGCACAGTTTCCGCACCAACAATAGCACGGCCGAAGTTTGGCTCCGGGTTCATCCCCGCACAATAGAAAGCGGCATTTTTTGGCCAAAAACGTCCCCAAGTAAGTGAGGCCAAACTTGAGTTAATGAGTTTCGGAGAGTTTTTGGATGGTGTTATTTGTAGCAAGCGACTCTGAAGAGTAAACTTCGCTAATTTTGACGTTGGCGTTGCTGAGACTGAGCCTTGTTGGGTATAAAAGTCGTTGCTGGCAAAATGACGCGTTTTTCGTTGAGTAGGAACATACAGCGGGTCAATTGATCGTAAAAGTGTTTGAGTATCACAGCCGTGATTCCCCGAAGCTGGCGTATTTCTTTGAGTTAGTACCTAGGCAAGAACATACGCTCTATATTTAACGATTTAGTTGGATACAACTTGAAATTTTCGAGAACCCTTTGTTTCCTGAGGGCTTAGTATTCACGTATGATCACTCCTTATTGCTCAGGCACTTTTATACGTTCCACTTTTCCGATTTTTGCAGTTTTACTGCAGGAAAAAAATATTGCTCCTTAAATGTTATGCCTATGCATTTGGAGATCGGAAACACGGTGCCACTGACACAAAAAAAATGCATAGTTTGCTTGCCGTCGCCCTACATATCATGACGCTTCAGCCCATAACTTAACGTGACTTATTACAAAGCAGGGCCTGCTAAAATTTTGCTCTGTAATTCTATATTAACATTTTTTCAACCAATGGTATCCCAAAATACCGGTGTCAAGTAATGTTCGGAAATAGAACAAGCGCTTTTTTTCCCTTTCTGCTTTGTTTTTTTTATGACAAAAGTTGAGCGCGTTCCCAATAGCCAGTTCAAAACTTTGCAGTTCTTGGCTATGTTTCAAGATTAATATAGGGATGAGTTACAATGGCCAGCAAAACAATATTATCTACGAGGATAAAAATGAATTGTCGCAAGAGTAAAATACATCTCGTAGCGAAAATAGTGACGTTCAGATAACTTAAGATTGCCGTACGAAAATATTACTACTGCCACAAACATAACAAACAGAAGGAATAGAATGAAAAATTAACGTTAAAAAATGCCTCACTGATCCGACATATGCCTAGAAATACCAACTGTGCCGAGGGAAACTGTGTGCTGGCCTCTAAAATTAAGTAATATATATATATATATATTACCATACAGGGTGTCATAAAAGCCAACGTTCAGTTGATGTATTTCAGAAATTACTAAAATCGTGCAGTTTATATATATTCATAGGAATGCCTGTGTAGAAACACTTAGGTGGAAACATTGAATTTTGTCCATACAAATATACGAATTAGTATTTAGCTTTCGAAGTACATTTCAAAGTTGCAAAGGGCTTCTTGCGACACCTTGTAAGTCATACACTCCTCAGCCCTTTTAGCTACAAACACTAAAACTTGGTTTGCGCGCATGTTACAAATTTGCTTCTGGGACTCTGTTAAGAGAATTTCTATCAGTTCTACTCTTTAGTCAAAATTTGAAAAATGTTTTGTTCATTAGCTGCCGTTTTTAATTAATGATGTGGTTTTTGCTACATTTCATCATATTATTCTTTCGTGATCCATCTCCCAACCCTTAGAAGCTCTAGGGACGAAATGTACTCCTATGATAATGTCAATGACGAGGATCTAGAGAACCTGGGCTGTGAATTTAGTGTTAGTTGCCGACTTAAAATCAGTGCCTATGAAATTAATAAAAATCAATTGCATTTCCAAATTCTCACAAGCTAGCATTTTAGACTACTGCTATTATTTTTCATCAATCAGTTCTATCATAATACAAGAGTATATTTTTGGGTAAAAACTTCATAGTCACAAAATTACTCTCATAATTATCTCTACAGTATAATCTTAATGTAAACCCGAAAAGGGTGCAAAACTGAGTTGCGTGCTTTACTACATGTTTAAATTTGTCGCCTGAGAGCAGATTCAGTTTATTATTCTTTCTTGGTTCTGACGCACAGAGACTTCACTAGTTGATGTAGCCAAGTACTTCAATCAACCTTCAACCAAAACTATTTTGAATTTGGGAACCAAAAATACAAGTTACTTTGTATTAAATATTGTAGCTTCTGTTCGTTCTCTTGGTAGAAAAAATGACAATGGTTCAGCTTAGTATTATTATCACTTAAACTACATACCTGGAGGTCATTGGAGAAGTAAACTCAAATGTAGCGTTAAGCGTTCTTAAAAACCCTGAAACGCTGCACTGAAGAGCCACTCAAAGGCTGACATAACAGCCTGCAGGTCCATAAATCCGACCAGGGATCAGCCTCATTAATTACATGCAATACAGATCATGGAATTAAACACCAGCTGAACCATTAGTGACATAAGTGCCTTAGTTACTACAAGAAGACGGACTCAATTGACAAAAAGGATGTCAATTCGATTGGCCAAGTTGGCCCAAAATTCGAGGAAATTAAATTATACCAAAATTATACACTATGTGAGCTACATATTGAGTTGCTTTGTGCAATTTTGCGGTGTAGATCTCTTTGAGGACTAAGCCGTTCTGTATGTGAGCCGTCTATTTCACCAATAAGAGCAATTTATTGTATTTTCAAATATGACTTGAAAATGATTTACTTTAAAAGATGTTCGAAATGTAAACGTATCCACAGTAAATTGTGTTTTGCAATGCACCAATCAATAGTTCATGCTAAATTTTAATTTTATGTAATTAGGTCTGGCAGAACACCTTGACGATTTTAAACGTATCGGTAATTAGGCCTCAAATATATATTAACAATTTATGCTCTGATATTAGTCTGATTTTATTCGTTTTAAGTTTTTGAAAATTGGCCAATTCCATATATGAAGTGTACTATCAACCAATTGCCAGTTTATTCGAACTAGATGTGCCTGACTGTTGAAATATTGGTATTGGGTAGACAGTTACCAAAGTTAAATTTATCCACCACATCAACACTCTCCAGCTGGCGCTTGTAAATTATGGCATTAGTAAATAATAGTAATAACTTTTTATTTAGAGCACAGTAGGTTAATAAATACACCTATGCGTGCATAGTAAACAACATTTATACACAAGTTGCGGGGCCCAGCCGCATTGTCACACAGAGAGGAGGCCACGCGCACTAAAAACACATGAATACACTCAGCCTCTACCTGCAGGCATAATTGGCACTAACCGACTTTTACTCGCACATAGTAACTAAGACAACATTTTCGAGTCCAACTCTTCCCTGTTTTTCTATCAAAATAATACAATACGCTGTCCACCTGGGCAACATAATACTTTTGATAATCTAATTGAAGCTCAACGCAACGTCGTGTCGCACTTATAAAATAAGGGCTTAGAAAGCTTTATTTCTCAATTGTTGGAGTGTTAATCAGACTGGGTGTTGCTAAATTTAGTCCCATTGTTAATACCAGAATGGCGGCCCCGAAGCGTCAGAGCTAGCGCCCTTATTGTTCGGTTGCACGCAGCGGCAAGCTGTAGGAAAGCACGTAAGACGTGAGTTCAGTTTACTGTGCAATAGGAATTATAAAATGGTACTCTCTTTGCTTCCCGCAAACGCTCGTGTGGTTAATTTAACTAACAAGAGGAGGAAGAAAGTATGGAAACCCGACAGGTATGGGAGGCCAAAGGCTTAACCAAGAAATTTTCAGGAGATTGCCCCAAAACACAGTAAGTATTTTGTATTTTGGCCCAGAACGTACAAAACTTACTAACCACCCCTTGAAGATTGGCTAAAAGAGAATAGCGAATTTCTTTCATGGAAGCGTATTTATATATAGTGGAAATCCTCGAGTTTATGGAAAGCGGCAAATGGAAAGGTTGGTGTGACGAGATTCATAACGAAAACTAGCAGATCAATAGTATCTAAGCGAAATTTTCATCAGATTGGTGGAAAGGTAATGTCCGATTTCCTTAATTATTCAGACCTAATTCATCATTTTTTAACCCCTTCTTGTAGATATAAAGTAACTCTGTGTTTAATTTGCATCTTATTCTTTGATAGTATCTAACGTTTGCCCATAATTTCAAAAACTTTACTTCTATGTCTGTCCCATCTAACGGTTACAAAAGAGAAGGTTTACTCGACGAATTTCATGACGGTGGTGATGCAAGTGCGGCAGCAGAATCTATTCAGAACACTAAGTTATGAAGTTGATATGGTGAATGAAAGAAGTTGCAGGAGCTGGTTTTCTCGCTTCTGAAGTGGTGAGTGATTTGACTTTGTAAGAAAAGTCAAAAATATAAATATGGATATGATTCCGCATTACTTAAAGCTTTTGTTTTAAACAACCCTACCATAACCGCTAAGGAACTGACAGAACACCTAAAAATAGCCCCCCCCCCCCCACACAGCGGTACCCCAACTGAAACATAGTTTTTTGTCATTTATATATATTTATTTTTTTATTCGGACATTACTTTCGCACCACCTGATAATTTTATGCCCCTTGCCTAAACTTAAATAATATTCAAAATATGCGTAATACGAGTCTGTCAGAAATGTGCCATAATAGGAGATTAGAGGAAATTTTCCGTAGAAGGAGACTGCACGAGATATAACGTAATACGAGATTACACGAAATGTGCCGTAATATGAGATTATAAGAAATGTGCCGTAATTAGGCAACTACATGAAGTGTGCCGTGATAGTAATGGCACAAAAGGTGCTGTAATAGAAATGACACAAAAAGTGCTATAATAGTGATTGCACAAAAGATGCTGTAATAGTAATTGCAAAAAGATGCTTTAATAGTAATTGCACAAAAGATGCTGTAATAGTAATTACAAAGAAGATACTGTTATAGTAATTGCACAAAAGATACCGCAATAGCAATTGCACAAAAGATTCTGTAATAGTAATTGCAAAAAAGATGCTGTAATAGTAACTACACAAAATATGCTGTCTTAGTAATTGCACATAGGATGCTGTGATAGTAATTGCACAAAATGATGTTATAGCAATTGCGCAAAAGATGCTGTGATAGTAATTGCACAAAATATGTTGCGATAGTAATTGCACAAAAGATGTTGCGATAGTAATCGCACAAAAGATGCTGTGATAGTAATTGCACAAAAGATGCTGTGATAGTAATTGCACAAAAGATACTGTGATAGTAATTGCACGAAAGCTGCTGTGATAGTAATTGCACAAAAGATGCTGTGATAGTAATTGCACAAAAGATGCTGTGATAGTAATTGCACAAAAGATACTGTGATAGTAATTGCACAAAAGATGCTGTGATAGTAATTGCACAAAAGATACTGTGATAGTAATTG
>LQNS02278181.1:2263612-2279153 GCA_001587735.2 Parhyale hawaiensis
CAGACTGGGTGTTGCTAAATTTAGTCCCATTGTTAATACCAGAATGGCGGCCCCGAAGCGTCAGAGCTAGCGCCCTTATTGTTCGGTTGCACGCAGCGGCAAGCTGTAGGAAAGCACGTAAGACGTGAGTTCAGTTTACTGTGCAATAGAAATTATAAAATGGTACTCTCTTTGCTTCCCGCAAGCACTAGTATGGTTAATTTAACTAACAAGAGGAGGAAGGAAGCATGGAAACCCGATAGGTATCTGATCCGCAGAGGCTTAACTAAGAAATTATCAGGAGATTGCCCCAAAACACAATTAAGTATTGTGGCCCAGAACGTACAAACCTAACAAACCACCCCTTGAAGATTGGTTGAAAGAGAATACAGATTTTTTTTTCAAGGAAACCTATTTATATACATTAGAAATCCTCGAGTTTATGGAAAGCGGGCAATAGAAAGGTTGGTGTGACGAGATTCATTACGAAAACTAGCGGAGCAATAGTATCTAAGTGAAATTTTTATCCGGTTGGTGGAAAAGCAATTTCCGATTTCCAGTACAAAATTATTCAGACCGAATTCATCATTTTTTAAGCCCTTCTTGTAGATATAAAGTAACTCTGTGTTTAATTTGCATCATTTTCTTTTGAATTATCTAACGTTTGTCCATAAATTTAAAGGCTTTACTTCTATATCTGTCCCATCTAACGGTCACGAAAGAGAAGGTTTACTCGACGAATTTCATGAAGGTGGTGATGCAAGTGCGGCAGCAAAATTTATTCAGAACACTTAATTATGAGGTTGATATAGTGAATGAAAGAAGTTGTAAGAGCTGGTTTTCTCGCTTCTGAAGTGGTGAGTGATTTGACTTTGAAAGAAAAGCAAAAAATATATATGATTCCGCATTACTGAAAGCTTTTGTTTTAAAGAACCCTACCATAACCGCTAAGGAACTTACAGAACACCTAAGTAGCCCTCCCACAGCGGTACGCCAACTGAAACATAGTTTTTTCCCTTTTATATATACATATATGTTTGGTTAAAAACGCCATATCTATGGTTAATGATGCGTTTATTTAGTCATTCAAGTTGACGTATCATGTTGATAACGGCTTGGTCTTCTGTGAGGTGGACCACTGCACCACTGTAGACTGTGCGCTCCAGAAATGCTCGTACATAGGCATGACTACAACCACTCTCTCTCGAAGGCTCACCCTCCATCTTCAAGCAGGTGGACCTAAGACTCATGCACAAAGCATCCACAACACGGCACTAACCAGAACCCAGCTGGTTGCAGGCACAACTATCCTACACCGCTCCACTGATTACCTCAGACTGCAAATTATGGAATCGCTCTACATCAAAACTCACAAACCAACCATCAATAGCCAGTGCACCGGTTCCTGTAGGACCCTCAAACTGCACGGAGAAACCGCTCGGACCTAGCTCCATTCCGCGCCACTGTTGGTCACAGGCCAATCAATACAGCCAATCAGCATCACGTGTTTGGCCACCACACCGCTCCTTTAGTTTACATATAGAGGTAACTTCCGCTTTGGAATCAGTCTCTACCAGCTCCTTATAACTGCTGAGCACCTCAACTGCAAACTGCCTGAAGATGACCAAGCGATATGGTCGAAACGCGTTGCACCAGTTTGAACCCAAACCTCAACTTCGCACTACTCTTCCACCTCAAAGAAGACCAAGCCGTTATCAACATGATACGTCAACTTGAACGACTAAATAAACGCATCATTAACCATAGATATGGCGTTGTTTTTAACCAAACTTGTATAAAAAAAAGAAGGGCTGCTCCCAAAATATTCTGATATATATATATATATATATTTTTTTTTTCATTCGGACATTACTTTCGCACCACCCTGATAATTTATACGCCTTGCCTGAAATAAAATAATATTCAAATTATGCGTAATACGAGTCTGTCAGAAATGTGCCGTAACAGGAAATTATAGGAAATGTGCCGTAAGAGGCAACTACATGAAGTGTGCCATGATAGTAATGGCACAAAAGGTGCTGTTATAGAAATGACACAAAAAGTGCTGTAATAGTGATTGTACAAAAGATGCGGTATTAATAATTGCAAAAAAAAATATGCTTTAATTGTAATTGCACAAAAGATGTAATAGTAAATGCAAAAAAAAAGATACTGTAATAGAAATTGCAAAAAAAGATGCTTTTATAGTAATTGCACAAAAAATGCTGTAATAGTAATTGCAAAGAAGATACTGTTATAGTTATTGCACAAAAGATACTGCGATAGCAATTGCACAAAAGATTCTGTAATAGATATCGCAAAAAAGATGTAATAGTAATTGCACAAAATATGCTGTCTTAGTAATTGCACAAAAGATGTTGGGATAGTGATTGCACAAAATGATGTAATAGTAATTGCACAAAATATGCTGTCTTAGTAATTGCACAAAAGATGCTGTAACAGTAATTGCACGAAAGATGTTGGGATAGTAATTGCACAAAATGATGTAATAGTAATTGCACAGAAGATACTGTAATAGTAATTACACAAAAAATGCTTTAATAGTAATTACACAAAAGATGCTGTGATAGTAAGTGCACAAAAGATGTTGTGATAGTAATTGCACAAAAGATGCTGTGATAATAATTGCACAAAAGGTGCTGTAATAGTAATCACCTAGGAGCAGCACTGCACCATTACCCAGCTCTCGAACGTGAACTGTTAAGACACAAGACTTATGAAAGTTGACTAACATCCTTAAAGCCTCGGCGCTCATCCAGATAGCACAGGTAAACAGTGGCAGAGGTGAGCAGCGGCAGCGCTGGGTGGCTATATAGTATATAGGCTCCTTCATAGCAGTCGGCTTCAGACCACAACAGGGGAAGGCCTCTCGAGAACAGGAATGGAAGACCTTATGACGACAGGCCAAGAAAGCCTCGTAACGACAGGAGAAGAAGAAGACCTTGTGACGACAGGAGAAGAAGGCATCGTGACGACAGGAGAATAAGGCATCGTGACGGCAGGAGAAGAAGGCATCACGACGACAGAAGAAGAAACCCTCACGACAACAGGAGACGAAGGCCTCACCCCACAGGAGAAGAAGGCCTCACGCCACAAGAGATGGCCCCACGACCCCGCATAACAAAATAACAGGCTGGAATACCCTAGAGCCAGATTAGGATATGCATGTTCATTTGGCGGTGGACGTTGGACGACAGTTCATAGGAGAGAGTTTCGGCAGTACCTATTTAAGATGCTGCAGTCCACCCTTTATACAGTTAAGTCCCAACACCACATGAGTGACAGAGCTATGGACAAGACGCAGTGAAAATAACATGAGGTGCAATATGTATTTCTCGAAACAAGATAGAAGTGAAGCGTGAAGGTTAACACTTCCTACAGCTGCCTCATGCCTTGGGATCACACATCGTGCTGATCTGTGAACCAGATTAATAAACCTGTACAAAAACAATGTCAGCACAAGTTCACAACATTTGCTTTGCATCTAATAAATATATATATATACATATATATAGTGAGTAAAAATAAAATTGAAAATAACAAGTAAGCAAATAAAACGATGAGATGAAGATTCAGCGTAATATTTCATGACACAAAACTAATAGACGCTCAGTGCTAAACATATGTTTTGTAGCCCTAGGAGCTTTCGCATTCTCCTTTTCTTCTGATAAGAATTACGTTTGTATTCGTAACTGATAATCACTTGTAAAAGTAAAATGGAAACGGAGTTAGCTGGCAAATATTGCTCATTGGAAAATCAATTAAATTCCAGGTCTTCGTTTATATTTTGAAGCATAAAGGCCTTCAGCCTCCAAACATTTGCTTTCCGATTACAATAACATACTGCCGAACAAAATTTACTATCAAGAGTCCAACTGAAGTCCTAGCTTGAGTTAACTCATGTTTTGTTCCTCGGGAAAGTCCAGCGCACAACTTGTTTCACATTAGATTATTATAATCATGCACAAAATTTGACTTTCAAAACTGCAACCGAAGTCCAGAAGTTAACACATGTGTTGACGCACCGACAAGTTCAGAGCGCAACTTTTCCCTTTAGCAATTGGCTGAGGGTCGGTCGCACCTTCTCCTTGCCGGGGCCTTTTGCCCGCCACGGCCTCATTTGCTCGCTACAAAACCCAAGATAGTGAGTAATACCGGCAATATCTCACCGATTCAAGCCAGTAAACTACGTTACAACGTCACAATGCGTCGTAGGTAAAAACGCGCCATGCTTTTCCTGAAGGAACTTTGTCCGAGCGCCGCAACTCGTGAGGCCCTTCGGTCTAAAGAAGAGTCTACTGCCCAAAAGGAAACACGCCATGAAACAGTACTGCCTGTAGACCGCAAAGGTGTAACATCAATACAAGACTGACAACCTTTTGCTGTACTTCTACACCAAGTGCTTGAAACAGCGGGGGTTAATCTTAAGTACATTATACTCGGAAAAAATAAATCTTATTGAGTGCACTAGAGGCGCTATTAAGTACCAGAAACTACGTCAGGAACTTAGTGCTGATGACAGAGCTGTGATACAAATGCAAACCAAACCTAAGGCCTCGTAAATTCATAAAATGTATGTAAGTAGTGTGGCTTTGGCTCACTACAAAGAGAATGTAGTGTAAAAAGGGAATTGGTGAAATAATAAAAGGGCCACGGGCCCTCAAAACCTATAAGAACTTGGTCAGCAATACTCGGCAGCAACACTTACAAAAACCATGACATGTGCCGCGTAGTTTTTGTTTCAATATTTTGTCAGAAATGTGAACTACTTTTAAAGGCACAATCAATTGGTTCAGTTAAGTCGAAGTAATAACTCTAATGTCGACAGATGATAAAATTGAACGTTTCGGGATAATTTAAATCCTATCATTAGAAGCAAGAATTGCAAATCTGCAACTTATGTATATATAAAAATGTTCCTTGATTTTCTATAGGGGAGAGCATAGATGTGGTCGGGGGCTGGTCTAAAGAGCAAATGTACAGAGCTGGGTGAAGCAGCCGGATGTCAGCTCCTGTACAGTCGGCAGATGTGGAGTTAGTCGAAGGTTGTGTGAATCGGTACAGTTGAGGTCATAATGTTGAGGCTGGGTCCAGTTCTGTTGATGGAGAGGGATTCCAATGTTGTGAGTTAGATTCGATCCTTTCAAACTCACGCTCAAATTCATCGATAAGATTCATAGAAGTTTGAAAAAATTGTTAGACCAAGGCATCACCACTGACTCGACTTTCCGTTCACCTCACAACTTAGGTGCATCCCCTGGAATCATGTACGAGCTTCCAAAGGTACACAAAGCCGATGTCCCATTTCGACCAATTTTAGCTGCTTATAAAACCCCGTCTTATTCTACTGCTAAATTCCTCGTTCCTTTACTTGAACCTTTAACTACTAATCAGTTCACTTTGCGCAATTCATATTAATTTTATGACCTATAAAAGACCTCCAATTGCCTCCAACGCTTACTTGTCCAGCTTCGATTTTGATTTATTTCTGGAATATGTAAATGGTAAACATCCACATATCAAGTTCACTTCCGAAAACCAGTCAGTTCACTCTTTAGCTTTTTAGATGTTCTAGTAACCAACCAAGATTCAACGCTTGTCACTGGTGTTTGCAGAAAACCCACGTTCTTAGGCTTCGGGATACGTTTTTTCAGTTACTGCTAAGATCAATATAAAATCAATGCAATAAAAACTTTACTATTTCGGGCAAACCATTTTCCTCCTCCTACTTTATCTTCTCAAACGAAGTTGACTTTCCTCAAACTTTCTCCAAAAATCATGGTTATCTGCACTATCTTCTGGATCACTTCTGCAAATTGTCCCTAAACAAGCTGTTCGATCCCGTGATTAGCAAACCTTCCGTCCGTAAAGTAGACTTCTTTCACTTGCTTCCGTACCACAACAAAGCCTCTGTTAGTGCAGTAAACACATTGAAAACGTTCCTCTTTGAAGTTTTCCCACATATAAACTTCAAATTTTCATACAAAAACACATTTACCATAGGGTCCCATTTTAAATTAAAAAACAACTCGCGACACCACTTCTGCCAGTGTTATCTACAGTTTCATATGCAGAGGATGCATTGCCTCGTACATTTCAAAGCCCGCATTGACCAAAATTTAGGGATATCCAGCCGAACCGGCTTACCACTTACAAAGCCTTCACATTCAGCTTCCTGCCTACATGCTGAGCAAAACAACCTTCCCATGAGCAACAATGACTTCTCAATCATTGACTCTTCTAATCCAATCGAACTCACAATATTAGAATCCCTCTGCATCAGCAGACCTAGACCCAGCCTAAAAATTATGGCCTCAGCTGTGCCGCTTCACACAACCTTCGACTAACTCCACATCTGTCGACTGTACATTAGCTTAAATCCGGCTCCTTCTAGCAGCTCTGTTCATTTGCTCTTTAGACCAGCCCCCGACCACATCTATATTTCTCTATCTAGAAAATAAAAGAAAATTCTTATTTATAGGTTGTAGATTTGCAATTTTTGTTTCTGATGATAAGATCTTAAATAATCACGAAATGTTAAATTTTATTATCTGTCGACATTAGATTTTTATTGGGTAATTTCCTTAGTTTTAAAGTAGAAGTAGCTAAATATACCAGGCTTGACTTATCTGTACTTCAGACAGAAGCATTGGTTTCGCCACTTTGATCCACGTTGCAGGTGTTAGCAATAATTCTACTACAATTGAGACTGCAAAAACTCAATTTTAAACAACAGGATCGAAAGTCCGGCCGTCTCAGGTATAATCTGCTAAAGCCTGCAATCTATGGTCCTGTCAAAAGTTTTAAACCTCAGTGAGCAATACCTTATTCGATTTTGTGGTAGCTACCATTTAATAGTAACTTGAAATTACCTACCGTACTTTACTGCCATTATTATAACCGACCTCACTGGCATGATACACTTTCTGTGATCCATGAAGATTACCTTCGCTCATCCCTACAGCTCTTTTAACAGTACTGTATTGCTCTAAATGAACCATTTGTGGCTATTTAAAAAATGAGAGGTTTTCAGCAGGTTTTCGGACCGCTGCTCTTGAATTATCGACTTCTTTTTCCAATAATTCATCAAGAAGAACGAGTCTGGAATTTCTTGGCTCCGAGTTCTTTATCGATTACCTCACTGCCTTTACTAGAAGGTCGCGCCAACCCTTGCGTCGGAAAATTTCGACATATTTCAGGGTGTCAACTCCCGGCATTAGAAGTTACGAATGCAATTTTACTGAATCATAAATTGCAGTGGGTTAACTGATGCAGTTCTAGGTTCTTCGAAAAACGAAAAGTCAAACACGGCAGTAGTATTTTACGAGTGACGACTGCCTCTCTGTACCGGCAGCGTACAAATTGGGCCACTTTTAGGATTTTCTACTAATATTCTATGAGCGTCACTGTCTTAGGCACCATTTCTAAAAGATCAAAGTTTCCTAAGCCATTTCTAAAAGATTTAAGTCCTACGCATCATTTAAAAAAAAACTAATCATTTCTAAATGATGAAAGTTTCCACACCATTTCCAAAAGATCCAAGACTTAAGCATCATTTCTAAAAAAAAACGAAGTCCTGCACACCATTTCTAAAAGATGAAAGCCTTACGCACCATTCCTTAATGATGAGGCTCCTACACACCGTTTCTCAAAAAAAAAAAACACTGAACTCCCATGCGCCGGTTTTGAAAATAACAAAATAATATGTATCGTTCTAAAACAGAAAAATTCATAGCCCAACGCATCCAGTAGACAAAGTAAATACTGTATTACAGTCATACCCTTGTCCTGATCCAGAATTTCCGTTTCTTCGAGTAACACATTTTTGCCCTCATGACAAGTAAGCATGCCTTTGTTGCTCTTTTGACATACGCACCTTATCAGTACGAGCAGTTTTTTTCCATCTTTTTGTGAGACAAAAGTGTTCTGGATATGCAATTCCGTCAGCAGCCATTGTGCTAGACTAGACTTTCACGGCAGCCAAACGACTGAAGCGACCCAGTTGTCGTTGGAGTGCCACGGTAACACAAAACTAATTTCTTTCTCTTTTGTCGTATTCTTTCAATGTCTTTCTTTCGTGGCGTGGAGGTATATCCTTATGAACAAAAAATTCTTTTTGTGCGTGATATGCCTATTGCATTGTTACTGCAAAGCCGACAGTCTGAGGCTGTACTCGCGCGCACGTTAGAGCCCCCAGTAAATTATGACCCGTTCCGGGTACAGTGCGTCTCAGATTCAGGATAGAGGTTTTGCTATGCCACGAGACTGAATTTCCTGGTCTGCATAGCAGCGATCATTAATATTCATAACTTTTTCAGCTTTGACGTGCTCGTCAGTTTATTTAAACATTAGCTACAGTAAGGCGAAAGTGAGGATGTGTAACCAACAGTATGATGTGTGTCAGAGACCGATGGCGACATCTCCTCAGTGAGCAGTGCCTATTGGCGTGTTGGCTCGTAAGTTGTAGCTCTGTTTCGTGCTGTGAGTTTCCGCGAAAACTTTAGTTTTATCCTTTGATTGCTTTGCAGTTTCCGCGCTACACGAGCACACCAAGGCGTGTTATTTTACTGAAAACATTTTTTAGTGTAGAGTTTACGAGGAAACTCACAGCTCTCAGCATAGCTCAAATCTGATAAGAGTAAGAGAGGCTCTGAAACCCGAAGAGACTGCAGACGTCAAGGGAAGCAGCGCACAGTTGCCAATATAGTATTGCTTTTGCTTCGCTACTACAAACGATAAAATTTATTTTATATTTATATTTTTTTATTTCTTTTTTATTTATTTTAAGCCAGCATAAAGTCAAAATCTTATACGACCAACTCCAATACTTTCTATGACAACATTCAAAAGTTTTCGGAATTAGCAGGGAACGAGTTGAGAGAGCGTGATCTTTATGACTGTTTTTGATTATGAACGCATGCAGTATCACATTCTACGCCGATGCTTGGCAAATAAAGATACCCCACAAATAGCAGAATAGCCAGTACCGTAGAATATCTGTGTAGCAAACACAGACCCTGAGCAGCACGTGCCCTTCGGTTTACCTATCAAAGTCCGTAACTTATTTTATGTAGGTAAACATGCACCGCTCCACAGTTTTCATAAAAGAAGTATTATATCTGCCCAGCTTGCAGCTGCAGTAAAAGCTGCAAGAGGGCACTGCTGCAAAAGCTTTCATTTATAAAAGCTCATTAACTCTGTGATAAAAGAAGGGGAGGTGAGCTGGGTCCCCTCCTTTATCTTTCGTTCCATCAAAATTTTATGCCAGAGAGAGACGAGAATTTTTGCCATAACTTCTTTGAATGCTGCAGCTCGACGGGACTGTGCGCTCTAGCTTCACTGGCACTCTCTTAATTCTGCGTTTTACCTCGGGACGCCGCCTTTTTGAAACAGTTTAACTACGCTCGCTGCAAATACTTCTCGACAATGTTTGAATCGGAGGTGGGCGCGGCCTTTTTCATTGATTGAGAAAGGCTTAATAACCGTCTCCAGAATTAAAATTTAGTTTGTCAAACGTGATTAGATATTGCTGCGGCTCTGTTGTTATATATATATATATATATATATGTATTGTTGAGATTGCTGCAAAAGCCGTTGCATACAAAAAGGGATTTTTTCCCTAACTCGGTAAATTTCATTTCTATTAAGACATTACCTAAGTACTGTATCTTCATTGATTGCAAGTGAATGGTTGAACTCATGTATGCTGAGCACTGAATTCATATTGAAGCATGATGTATTTGATCATCTTATACTATTCTAGTAAAGTTAAGGGGTTATAAGTTCAAATCTGATTCACTAGTAATTTCTTAGAACTTATTCAATTGTGTTAGCAAAGAGCTTGAGGAAGATCTTCATTTTCGACCAAAAATTACCGACAAAATCAGGCGCACGAAGCCAAGTAAATTTAGTAAAAAAAAATTCTAGTATATAAAGTGGCAAAGTACTAACATAAGCACCTTGAAAACTATTACTACTTGATACAGAGTTCACCCTTAGGTGAACAAGATGTTTTAGGTGAACTCGGTATCAAATAGGTTGTGTGAACTCGGAATCAAGTAGTTTAGTGTGAACTCAGTATCAAAAATTTTTGGTGAACTTGGTATCAACTAGTTTTGTGAGAACTCGGTATTAAGTAATTTTGGGTGAACTCAGTATGAAGAAGTTTTTGGTGAATTTGGTATATCATGTAATTTTCTTTTTAGCTCTCGAAAAGCATTTTATCTGTAATCTGCAGCAATTGGAAATCTTTCGACTTATAGGCACACGTCCATTTTTCCTCCTCATATTTTTAAGGCCTACTTGATTTGATTAATCAAGAGTGATACCTGGCACTTGCTGATGATGAATGCTATGTTCATCGTACTGGGTTTTGTAGCAAGTTCAATCGCATATTAACATTCTAATATTGTAGGTACCAAGTGAATAAAAGAAATAGTTTAGACCGTCCAGCCGTTCGTTGAAGGCTTTTCATGTTTAGCTGAAATGTCTATAACGCTAAAGTTGAAGATTTTGTGATACTCTTGATAGTCTGATATATGAGTGCCGATCAAATTATATAAGGTGTTGAATTACCTCTTCCATGATAACAAGAATATAAACTAGAGCACTCTGAGAACGCATATCTTCGTCAAACAAGGCTACTTTAATGAAAAATTTGAATTGGCCACGAAATTTAAATTTCCTTTCCATCATCATAAAAATTTTGCCATTTGTACCTCTTGACCGTAATAACAGCATCTGTAAGATTCTGAAGATCCGTCGGTAACGTTTCAGTTGGGTTCTGATTAATATTTCATCAAATATTAGTTAAACACACAAACAGAGCAGCTGATCATCACTAAAACTTGGTCATTTGTGCCTTCTAACATGTCTAACAATTCCTGCAAATTTCATGAATATCCATCCATAACATTGTGAGTTATGTTGCGATAAATATTGTGAGAAATATTAGTCAAACAAACTTACCTGTGAACCGATCATCACCAAAATTTGGTCATTCGTGTCTTTTAACATATCTAATAATTTCTGCAAATTTCATAAGGATGCATCCAGAACTTTTTGAATGAAGTTGCTGTCAAACATAATATCAAACTTAGAGACTAACAAACAAACCAACCGACAAACAGATCGCAAAAAATTGGTCATTAAATTTTGCTCTGCGTAATATCCCTAATAATTGTCCAAATTTCATGAAGATCCATCCATAACTTATTGAGTCCTGTTACCAAAAAAAAAAAGAGGCAAACAAACAATCGATTGAACGGTTCTTCAGAAGAACTTAATCATCTGTTTCTCCTAACATGCTTAACAGTCTCTGTAGATTTCCTACAGATATGTCCATAATTTTTTCTGGAGTTACCTTGATGACAAGCAAACACGACAAAAACAACCTTCATGGTGGAAGTAGCTATTGCGAGGTAAAATGAAGGTGATATTCGTACTGTCTATAAAAGCAAAAAACAACTGTTTTTTAATATGCCAAATACGATGCGAATATTTCCGGTCATGAAACAATTTTCCGTTGTGATTTCTCTCGATCAAATCAACTAGCTCTCTCAATCTCCACAATTTTCCGAATATCAAAGAAAAAATTCCAGATCGAACAGCATCAGAATGATCGGCACAACGTTTCATGCTATACAATTCACCAGCCTGCTACACAATGTCATAAAAGTGCTGAAATTTGACATATTACTCCACAACGTTTCATGCTATACAATTCACCAGCCTGCTACACAATGTCATAAAAGTGCTGAAATTTGACATATTACTCCTATATAGTCTGATTTCCATACTGTAATGGAGGAGAGAATGTTCTCTTAATTACAGTTCACCATAAAGTAAGCTTGCTATAGTGCCGTTAGTTTTAAGTTTATAATGTAAACTATGGGCGCGTTCCATTTGGCACTGAAATTTAGCTTTCGAACCTTGACTAGTCCGGACCTTCAGAAAGGCTTCAGTTCATAACTTTTTGAGATTTGTTGCTAACAGTTAGACAGACAAACAGATGAAAGACGAACAAACACAGGCAACCACCTTACCTCCTTGGAGGAGGTAGGTGCAGCGTATAGACGCCCGTTAATTTTTCCATACCTATCACAATATAATTACAGTTGAACAGCTTGTCTCGAAGCCTAGTTTTGGATCCTCACCCTCTCCAGTATCTAAATAATCCATAAAATTCTTCTTTCCCGTTAAAAGTGAGACATAACTTCATGTCTAACCAGATAATCTGATCACAGTGTGTGTGCATGTGGCTTGAATTAGAATTGGGCGCCGACTTCCTTTCTCATTCTAAGTTAGGGGTTCCAAGCTGGGGAATTCCTCTCCACGTGATGTATCAGATGACCTCATTGAGGGAGGAACATTATAGATTATGTAAACTATCCAAAAATAACCTAACGAATTTGTTGCTCCACTTGTTATCATCTAATGAGTCATTGCCAATGCCGAGGTTATGTTTACGCCGAGTTTGTCTGTCTCTGTTTGTCTGTCAACATGATAACTCAAAAAGTTAGAGACGGACCTTTATGAAATTTAGAAGAATTGTTACAAGTGTTGAAAGACATATATGATTAAATTTTGGTGATGCTCGGTTCGTCTGTTTGTGTGTTTGATTAATGGTTATCAGAATGTTTTCCAGCAACATATCTAAAAATGTTGTATATGGATATTCATGAAATTTTAGGAATAGGTAAGAACGTTAAAAAGCATAAATGACTAAATTTATGTGATGATCAGAACATCTGTTTGTGTATTCAACTAATATTTGTCAAAATGTTTGCCAGAACTATCATTAAAACTGCACGCTTAAGCTCCCACGGACAGGTAATACAACCCAAATGAAGCATCTTGCAACACCGGGAAGCCCATAACGCTGCTAAAGAAAATCCAGCAAAAAAACCATTGACAGCGGACTTGAACGCCTGCAACCCAATACGACCGAAAGCCGATGCCGGCAACAAATTCCAAACCTTAGCCGACCAGGGCACGAAGCACCGACAGAACTGATTAGTTCGACATCGGACAGCCAAAGTGAAAGAGTGCGCTCCGCGCGCAGAACGAGTCTCTCTCCCAAAAACTTTCGGGGCAGGGAGAGAAGAATACAACCAATGCCTCTCATTGTTATACACCTTCTAAAACATACATAGCTCGGCTACTGTTCTCCTGTGAGACAGGTTCACCAGATCATTATCAGCGTACAGCCTGCTGGCTGAACTGACAAGTCGGTCCAACAGACGCAAGTGAGTGTCAGCAGCTGAAGCCCAGACCGGTGAGCAATTGTCTAACACAGGCAGCAAAAAAGCATAAAAACATCTGCGGACAACCTGACTGTCACCAAACACAGAATTCATCTTACGCAGGAGACTAAACTTAGTGGAAGCATGCGACACCAACCTCCTAATACGTTGCTCAAAAGTAAGCTTCTCATCAAAGACAACACCTAGAATTTCCAAGAAGCTAGTCTCCTGAAGCAAAGTGTCATCGATCTCCAGTTTGGGATGCTGAGGTACAAGTGTCCGAGGCCGACTGACAATCACCGACTTGGTCTTACTGGCGTTCAGCTTCATGCTCCAGACCGAGCACCATGCACTAATGCGCGACAAATCCCTATTCAGAGACTAAGCGACAGCATCACGCAGGCGAGGAGCAGGTATCACTGCAAACAAAGTGGAATCGTCGGCACAGTTGAGCATCGTGTTTTCAAGCGAAGAGAGCATGTCACTAGTATAGAGAACGAACAACAGCGGGCCAGGCACACTGCCCTGAGGGACGCCAGACACCACCGCGACTGAGGCGCTCAAGACGCCGTCAACGGACACACTCTGCGTTCGCTCATAAACAAAATCACGAATGATTGACAGAACCCTACCACCCACACCAAAGGACTCCAGCTTGTATAATAGACTCCTGTGGTTAACCCTGTCAAACGCCGCACTAAAGTCTAACTGGATAAGGCGTGCCTCAGACCTACAATCCAGCGCAGACTGTAAATGGTGTGACACCGACAACAGAGCGTCACGACAACCCAAGCCAGTTCTGTACGGATACTGACCAGCGGGCAGCAACCCCGTAACCTCAGCGAAACGTCCCGGCTTACCAGCGATCAATTTCGCGAAAACCTTCGACAAAATGGGCGTAAGTGTGATGGGTCGATAGTTGGAAACATAGAGCGACACCGGACCCTTAGGAATAGGTGTAATATTCCCAGTACGCCAACAACGCGGAAAATTTCCTAACCGTATCAGGCGCCGGAAGATCACTGCAAGCTTGGGGCAAAAACGTCAGCCAGCTGCTTATAAAACAAAGGAAACATGCCCACCGGATCCCCGCCTCCATAAGGATCTAGGCCCTCAAGCAGCACCTTGATTGTACCAGATCCGGGTTACGGGTGGCATCCATGAGGCAATGCGATGACATCCCTGCTCTGCTTCCCGTCGAAGTGAGCCGACAAAAGATCCACCCTTGCCAATGGTTCAGTACTGATGCCCCCACCGGGACCAACAAGGGGCGGCAACGAAGGTTCAGCACCGAACAGTGAACTCTTTAGCTCACTCCACCAACGATGTGGATGGTCAATACTCAGCAGAGACTCTCTGGAACGCTGCCTCAGACGATGCTGTGCCTCCTCATACACACGCTTAGCCTCGGCCCTAAGATTAACATAGGTCTGCCACAACGTGCGGTAACGCGAACGCCGCCATGCCTGATAAGCCGCTTGTTTAGCTTCGAAAGCTAACCGACACTGGTCGCCAAACCATGGCCTATCCCGAGACCTCACAAGAATAGTCCTCTTAGGGACAAACCTCTCCAAAATGGACACAGTCAAGTCGGTAAACTCAGAGACAGGATCCTCACTGGGAATAATCTGGCACCACGGTAACGTTCATACTGCCTGAGTAATATCCACCTAGTTAGCCATGCTCTTAACAAATGATGACTGATGTTTCTGATCTGATTGGAGTCTCAGTGGTGTCTCCCATTGGTTCCTCGGACCATGGTACCCTACCTGCGACGCTGCAGGTTCGTCAGCGGGTCCCCAGAGTCACTGTTAGGCGTGAAATATTTTTGAAATGCAGAGTGAATTGGGATGCTGTCTCTGGTGCCATCCTTGCGCTACCTTGGGGTGTTGTGAGAGAGTCTACTGATCCTGGGTCTACCTTGGATCGGTTTCTCTCCGACATGGTGCGCACTTATGTAACTTCCCGCTTCATAAAGGTTAGGACGGGCGATGAGCCCTGGTTTGATGATGCCTGTACGAGAGCGCACCAGTTAAAGCGGGAGGCATATGCCCGTTGGCGTACTAGCCGGTCTGATGTTGACTTTCAGCTTTTCAGGGAAGAGCGGCGTGGGGCTGGTGCTACTTAAAAGGAAGCTGAGAGGGAGCACAATTTGAGGTCCAGGGAGTTAGATTAGATTAGATTAGATAGGCGGCAGTAGACGAACCAAGAGGCCCATTCCCAAAGAGACACCGGGACTAACACCCCGGCTTGTTTGAGCTATTGCCATTATGTTAGTAGGATATAGAGGATTGGGG
>LQNS02278181.1:2287935-2303123 GCA_001587735.2 Parhyale hawaiensis
TCCAGGTCGCGTACAGTGGGACCTCCTTTTCCTGCACTCATGCTGGATGGTGTATCACTTCCTGTGGTTGATGACTTGGTAATCTTGGGTGACAATCTTGATCCAAAGTTGACGTTTGAGCCCCACATTCGTTCGGTTGCCTCACTTGCATCGCAGAAAATTGGCCTGATGAGGCATGCTTGGAGGGTGTTTGGCTCGGTAGAATTGACACGTCGCTGCTTTAATTGCTTTGTCCTCCCTCTTTTGGAGTACTGCTCTGTAGTCTGGGGTTCTACTGCCGATTGCCATCTGTGTTTACTTGACAAAGTGGTTCGCCGATGTGCGTTCATGCTGGGTGGTGTTGTGTCCTGTGATCTGGCGCATCGTCGCAGAGTTGTTGGGGTCTGTTTTTTGTATAAAATCTATAACTGCCCCAGTCATCCACTGTCTGAGTTTCTTCCGTATCCATTTGTTCGGGTGAGGTATACTCGGCGGACTGGTGCCCTTCATGAGTTTGCCTTGAAACCGTTACGATGCCGTACGGGCCTGTGTTCCCGTTCGTTTTTTCCATCGGTGCGGATGTTTGGAATGGTCTTGATGGCTCTGCCTTTGCTGGTGCTGGTACTGGTAGCTTTAAACGATCTGTACACAGAGCTATCCTGTGATCTCGGATCTTCTTTTTTCATTCTTTTGTTTTCTCCACCCGCTGGGCTGGTTGCGTGTGGGTTTGTTAACCTCATGGAGTTTCTCCGTTCCTACTTCGCCGGTCTGGTGTGATTTAATAATAATAATAATACCACTCTCCTGGTGTCTACCACAGGAACAACCTGATTAAGGTACAAGGACACAACAAGGTGTGAATGGTCTGAAGAGCCAATAGGGGAGCCAACTGACACCGTCATCAAGTCCAGGACATCAGTCATATCGAGGTCGAGACAGTTGCCAGCAATATGCGTGGACCCGCGAACTAGCTGCACACAACTAGACAAGGTGCAAAAGTCCAACGCAGCCACACCATGACAATTAGTCGGTGGTACAGATCCCAATCAGTCCCTGTGGTGTGCATTAACATCACCCACAAAAACAAACGCTGACTTGGGATCCGTGCTCTGGATCGAGAAAGGTATTGGCGGATATCAAGAAGTTTGTATGAATTGCTAGAAATTTTAAACTTTTTGTGATAGGTTCATCAGATTGGGTGTTTGATTAAAGTTGGTTACAATATCATTCTAAAATTATTCACGGGTTGTCATGAAATTTGTATGAATGGTCAGAAATATTAAAAGAACAAAGGACCGAATATTTTTGGTGATCGGTTCATCAGACTGTGTATTTGATTAATGTTCATCAAAATAATTATCAGAATGTAACTCAAAATTATGGAACGCTATCAATGAAATTTGCATGAATTATCAGAAGCGTTAAAAGACACAAATGACCAAATTTGGTTGTGATTGGTTCTTCCGTTTTGTGTTTTTGGCTAATATTTGTCCTAGTATTTGTGACAACGCCTCGTGGAGTTTGACCCTCATCCGCAATGGGCGCAAATTTCATCACCGTCATTTTTGATGGCCAGCTAATCCTAGTTTTTGGTATGGTCTCATCGAGGGCAACCGCCAAGACTCCCTGTAAAAAATTATGAGCATTGCTCAACTCCTATCACTTTTTGTGTGGACTGACATATATATATACTTAAAGCTTCAATGAAAACATTATCACCTCTCTCACTTCGTTCGCAGGTGAAAAAAAGTTATCGACGGATCTTCAAAAAAGCACGGCAGCTGTGCTTACTCTTAAGACCAACAAGTGATCACATTTTGGTTATGGAAAAAAGAAATAATGGTGTCCAGACTAATTTGATATTTTCGTTAACATTGCCTTGCTTGGCGGAGGCATGCGCTCTCAAAGTACTCTGTTTAATTTTGTGTTGAAATTTACTATAACATTCATTAGTTATGATCCAATAAGTTGTTTAATTTATGTTGTTGTACAAGAGCAGAATAAAAGCTTTCTAGAAGAGGAAGACATAGAAAAGGTTGGGAACCACTATTCTCAATCCACGATTAAGACAGTACAGCTGATCATCCAACGGTTAATCACCACTAAGAACCTGATAGAAAATAAAGACAGTCGATACAAATTTACTGCCGTCAATTTTAAAGACAAGCTACACTAACAGTAAAGAATTTGAAAAAGCGCTGGCGTCGTTTTTTTTCTGTAGCGCTGCACATACTTATATATTGTATATATTACAATATCTCTTAGAGGCCTCTAAAATCTCCGCTTCTTGACGACACTAAGCCACTGTGTAAATCCCAAAAAGAGGCTTTGATGTGCGAGCATGGCAGGCTAAATTCTTTCAAGGTAAAATGTGGCCAATGTTGTGAAGCTCCGACTGCTCGTCCTCGAGGATCTTTTGAAGGGAGTCACTCAGTTCAGTATGACTAAGCTTTTCCACAAATATAAACACTAAATAATAATGCTCATTGTATTTGTAATATAGTATTGCTGATTCTATTTCTATATTTGTTGATTAATGCATGTATACATTTATATGTTAGGATGAATCGGTTTTGAGCGTAATATCCCCCTTAATCTTATGTAGAAACACAAAGTGAAAGAAACAGTCATGGTTTCAAGTTTAGCTCGCTACTAAAATTATCAGGTTGGGGCAAAAGTAATGCCCGACTTAAATATATATATATAAATTATATATATATAGGTAGGGCAAAAATAGGTTTTAGTCGGCGTTCGACGGTGGAATGGGCTACATTTAGTTATTCTGTAAGTTCTTTAGTGTTAATGGCAGGGTTCTCTACACCAAAAGCTTTCAATAACGTGGAATCATGTTTTTTTATATTTTTGACTTTTCATTCAAAGTTAAATCCCTCACCACTTCTGAAGCGAGAAAACCACCTCCTGCAACTTTTTCCATTCACCACTTTAGCCTCATAAGTTTCTGAATAGAATTTGCTGCCTCTCTTACACCGACACCTTGATGAACTTCGGGGAGTAAGCGTTCTTTTACGTGACTGTACTGGTGGGACAAATATAGGGGTAAAGTTTTTGAAAATATTGAACAAACGTTAGATAATCTACAAAAATAATAGAAATTAAACCCAGATTTACTTTAATCTGCAAGACGAGGTTAAAAAATTTAATAAATTCGGTCATTTATACTGGAAATCGGACATTACTTTTGCACCAACCTCATAGTTTATTATTATGAACAGTTTCTTTTTGTAGTCCCAAAGCCTCTTACCCAAAATTGGTGCCTCAAACTTCGATTTGCTCCTCGTACTGTAGAGATGGTTCTACCTTTGTAGTCCACCCTTTTCGGATGCTGAGAATGTTTCTTCTTCAGCTGGCTGGCAGTCCCCTATGATTACCACTGCCAATGAGGCTATATTTTTGTCGGAGTTTGTCTGTCACAAAGATAACTCAAAAGATTAGAAATGGACCTTTGTAAAATTTACAAGGGATGTTAGGAGGAATAGATTATTAAATTTTCGCCAAGAACCACCAAACCGTTTGTTACTTGCCTTTTGTTTCATGGCAGCATAACTCGAACAGTTATGAACCGATCATCATAAATTTGCCAGAATTGAGGGTATGTTAGGGAAGCAACTGATCAAACTTTTGGTGTGATCTTCAGTCCGTTTGTCTTTTGTCTCCATGTTTTTCTCTATGTTTGTCAGAACAGAACTCACAAATTTATGGGTGGAACGTCTTGAAATTTACCAGAACCGTTAGTGATGTTAAAAAGCACAAATGGCAAAATTTAGATGATGATTGATTAGTCCGTTTGTGTGTTTGACTGCACGTTTACCTCCGCCAAGAAGATATGTTTTTGTCGAGTTTGTCTATTTGTCACCAACATAACTTAAAAAGTTATGGACAGGAACATAACGAAATTTATAGGGACTGATGGGCATGTTAGGAGGAACACATGATTAACTTTTGATGAAACGTTCAACAATTTGTTTGTGTGCGTGTCTGCCCCCTTTTTTCTTAAAAACATTACTCAAAAAGTCGAGGACGTATTGTCTTTAAACTTGTACGAATAGTTAGGAATGTTACGAAGAGTAAATGATCAAACTTTTGTGATAATCTGTTTGTCCGTTTGTCTCAGTAGTTGATTTTATGTATGTTAGTAGTATAACCCATATAGGTATTAAAATTTCTAGCATATCTTCATGAAATATATGAAAATTGTGGGAAATGTGAAAAGACACAGTTGACCAAGTATTGATGATGACCGGTTCGTCTATTTGTGTAGTTTACTAATGTTTGACAAATGTTTGTCAAATCAGAACTAAACTCAAAGATCAAGGACTGGCCTTCAAGGAAATTACGAAGGTTATTATTACTGTTGGGAGGCACAAAGTGCCAAATTTTGGTGATGGCAAAAAGGAAATATTAGTTTCAGGACAAATTTGAATTTTTTGTTAACACTGCCCTATACTCTCAAAAAAACTTCTTTATATACTGTACTCCGCTTATTGAGCTCCGATCCCTGTCCACTATTACACTGATGTCCCTAAATTCTTGAGCTCCACTATTCCATGCATTGCCGACGACGCTCATCACGCTCTACACAGTTCACGTTTCAGTTCAATTCTTGTGTTTTGTCAATATTTTTATCTAAACTAAAGTAGGATTATACTGAACCCAAAAATTAAAACTAAACGCACTGACCTCTCTTGATAACTAAAGTTGGCAGTTGCAGTGTAAGTTTCGAAACCAAATTAACAACGAATTCATGATCAATGAGGGAATCCCGTTTCATCATTTCTAATGATCCTGTACGATCGTTAGAAATTAAATAGCGGATACAACTGGCCGATGCAATGCTTTTTTAATAACATCATTGCCAAACTAGCAAAAGCAAAAAGCGTGAGAGGTATCATCGCGAGTTTTGAGCCATTATTTTTGACGATACAGGCCATTAATGATGATACAATATCAACAAGTATAACAGTGTAACAAATATCGCAATTTTTCTCTCACACAGCTGAGAAATTTTCTTTACTGCTAATTTGAATAAAGTAAATAGCAAAAATTTGTTACGTTTACCTGTTACCATTGTAGCAGTTATACCTTGTTGCCAAATGATCAGTGAAAAGCAACTAACCTTTGGAAAATTGCAATAATTTCCATTTCGCTTGTTTGTGAAGCTTATTCGAATGACTAGTTTCTGTTCTTTCTTGGCGAAGCAACGGTTGAGGTGCCGGCGCCACGCAGGTCATTATTTTCTGAGAAATTTGCATGCAATTCATTCCAGCGAGGGTATGATAATAACAATAACGCTAGTGAGCTGCAATGATTGTAGCCATTGACGGTGCACTCAGAACACGATCTCCGTCATAACAATGTCTAAGCCTCCAGGCCTTCAGTTCATCCAGGCTCTCTCCAAGAGGCGGACATTATCTCAGGAAAATGCTGGAGTCTTAGGTTACTCGTCTTTTCTTTTGGCCGTTATAGGAAGTAAGGCAGCAGAGATGCGGTGCCCTTACAGTAACTAGAGAAGAACTCCCAGAGAGCAGACCTCTGCCAAGCAGAGGTCTAAAATCTAGGATTTCCTTTGCATCATCACCAAAATGCGATTATTTGTGCCTAGTGGCATTCCTAGTAGTTATTGTAAAATTCACGAATATTCGCTTTTAACTTTTTGATCCATATTGCTGAATGACAAATTGGCAAATAAGTAAACGGATAGACCGATCATCACCACGATCGACTTAATCATGTGTTCCTGCTATCATGTATAACGGCCCATTTAAAATTATGTGAAGTTCTTTTTATAACTTTTTGAGTTATGTTGCTGTTGAGTAAACAAAACAATAAAAGTACTCTGAGAGCGCATACCGCCGCCAAGCAAGGCTATTAATGAAAAAAATCATATTAGCCCCGAAACTAGGATCTCCTTTTTATCATCGCCAAAATTTGGTCATCTGTGCCTCTTGACGTTAGTAATGGTTCACGTAAGTTTCATGAAGATCCATAGATAAATTTCAAGGTGATGTTGTAAGAATCACTGAGACAAACATATACAGTCAAATACACACAAAAAACTGATAATCCTCAACATTTGATCACTTAGACCTGTTGAAATTCTA
The DNA here is from genome assembly GCA_001587735.2 of Parhyale hawaiensis. NCBI lineage: Eukaryota > Metazoa > Arthropoda > Malacostraca > Amphipoda > Hyalidae > Parhyale > Parhyale hawaiensis. The sequence continues at coordinate 2,294,034 of LQNS02278181.1, forward strand.
GCATTTCTCGCAAAGTTCATGAAGATTCGTTCATAACTATTTGGGTTATAATGCCGACATCCATATAACAAACATTGAGACAAACAAACGGACTGACAGATCGACACAAAAATTATGTCAACAGCTTAATCATAACATTTTCGACAATTCCAGTAAATTTCAAGAGCAACTGTTTATTACTGCTTGAGTTATGTTACCAAGAAAACACAAGTGGACTAAGAGACATAGAAATGGTTCAACGGATCTTCACTGAAAATTAATCATCTGTTCCTCCTAACATATCTAACATTTCCGGCAAATTTCATATAGATCCATTGATAACGTTTTGAGTTCTCTTGGTGAGAGACAGACAAACAACAGACAAATCAACTTCAATAAAAAAAATAATCTCCTCGGAAGAAGAAAACATTTCCATAGCAAACGTACATTATCTCTTTCTTCAAGCTGTTTGTGAAGTGAGGAAACAAAACTGAAGCAATCTTAAACAAACTGAATTAGTGGCCTGTGCCGTACGTCGTTATAAATGTCGGCAGAATTTAGTACATCAGGAAAGGCCCTTTGTCTCCTATGCTTTCTACTTTTCAATAGGCTTTGTAAATGAAGATTCAGCACTCTGCCTGAAAGATTGGATAGAATATATCATAGACCACACCATACATTGGAGGGACACTGAAATCGGGCCTCTCGCATTTGGGCCTGCAGGCCAAGTTACGTAAGTGTTAATAAAATGAGTTCTAATAATGACAGGGACATCAAACAAAGATTAATTTCTTTGTCGTAACGTCAGGAATGTGCTGCAGAGCAGAGAATCTGAATTCACTATCATATATCTTCAGTAGGCGATATATATCATACCTTTGGACACCAAGAGTCATTGAAAATTCATCGTAATTTCTAGGAATATTAAAATTTTGTAGAAAAACTTGCCACATAGATACTAAATATTAAGTAGTTTAATATCACATACAATTGAGTGTGGTTCCAACGACAGATTTGAAGCAATAACCTCAGAAATTGATGTACGTAGAGCTTTTGGTAAAGCTCATCCTTATAGCCGCAAGAGAAGGAACATTAAGAAATCCCAGAAATACTGAAAAATCTAATTAAAACCAGAGTAATAGTACAGAATGAAACCACAGTAGTAGCTATGAACTAAAAATGCATAATTAACCATGAGATAAAGATACCTGGATATCTGTTATAAGACATTAAAATGACATTTTGGTGCTGATCACTGGAACCATCACTGTACCATGTCATTTCACGTTACTACCTATTACTAGGCCAGTTTGTAGTTGTCTATGTTACATCACGTAGGTAATGGTTGCTTAAGTTTAATCACTTTCATAGTTGCGTAAGTTGAATCGTTCTATGGCTGCCTAAGTTGAATGAAATCATGATTCTTCCCTACACTACATCACCTTATGGTTATCTGCGTTATATCAATTGAATTCAATTCACTTCATGTTATGGCTATATGTTACTGCTGCATCTCATCGTTGTTGGCTACATTACATGATTTAATGGATTATTATGTTTAAGCACTTCATGATTGCCTACATTACATAATTTAGTGGACTACTATTTTATATAGTTTTATTGTTGCCTAGATTTCATGATTTGATAGAAGAGTGTGTTACATCATTTCATAGTTGCCTTCATTACATATATGATTTAATGACAGTGTTACATCACTTCAAGATTGCCGGAGTTAAATTGCTCTATGGTGGCCTACATTACGGTACATCACTTCACAGCTGCCAATGTTAGATCACTTCACAACTGCCAATGTTAGATCACTGTGAGACGGCCATTACTACATCATTTCACTGATAAAGATGTTGGATCATTTCACGTCTACCAATGCTGTACCACTTTACGGCTACCAATATTGTATCACTTCTCTGTTGTTAATGCGCAATGCTACACCAGTTCATGGCGGCCAGTGCTTCATCATGCAGATAACTTCTCGGCTGCGACTGCTATATCACTTCACTGTTGCCTTTGCTATATCACTTAACTGCTTCCAAAACTAGATCACTTCATGGCAGCCAGTGCTTCATCACTACACTCAATACAGGGCTTTATCACTTCATGTCTGCAAACTGCTATGACCCTTCACTTCTGCTGTCTGTTTTGATCATCTCGCTTGGCCCGTACACCAAACAAATTTCGCTAACATTTTTCAGCTGTTAACTTGGCATTTCATTTCAAATCGCGCATACCACAAATTTGAGAAGCTTCGGTTCTACAAAATGAAACTGTTTATTTCACAAACTATTGCGAAATAATTTCAGTAGCTATCAAAGGATGTCATAAACAGTTGCTCTACATAATATTATACTTCAAGCTTTCATATTTTTGTAACTTTGTTGCATATAAAAGTTTTAGAAGTATGAACAGGTTTTCCAGTCATTACTGAATGCTAAAGAATTGAGTCCAATAGCTAAACAAAGTATGAAAAGTAATAGGAGAACCTATAAAAATGAGTCGGCGTCACCGTGCAGTCAGGCCCAATTGCATGACCAAAATCTACCTCAGGAGCAAGTGTCCAGTCCATGTGTGGTGTGGTCTATGAATATATATAAATTATCACATTTGGCGAAGTCAATTAGCATTTCTGGTAGCACCTTTGAACATGTCCAAACACGGTCATGCAGGCGAGATCGTGTCCCTCAGCTGCTGTTCTCGATTGTGACCTCCGTATAGCGTCTTCAGCGCTCGAATTTTTTCTTATCTTACTCCCATACAGCGTGACAGGAAAAATATTAATATATTTTCAAATAAATAAAAAGATAACGTTATTTATTATCTAACATCGATTTATTGTATTCAGACCAGGCTGGTTTCGACAAAATACGTAATTTTTAATAAATGCGTCTGAAAAGTATAGAAAATGATACCGTAAAATAACAATGTATAGAGGATGAAGCTAAGTAAACGTAACAGACAAAAAAAAACGGTATGTAGATGTAAGCTTAAAGCTAACCTAACAGTAATATGCTATAGTGAAACGTCGGAGAAAAGGAGAAAGAAAAGGAAAGAAAAAATTATAAGAAATTTCTGAGTGAATAAAGGTACGCTGTTTGGTCAGCGTTAAGGGTTGGTCTGTTTTTCAATATGTGCAGAGATCCTAAAATTCTAATATCTGAAGCATTAGATGAAAAAACTATTTCGAAATGTTTTAGGGAGTATAAATGACCAGTCTGTTCTCAATGCTGTCTGGGAGGTGAATGTGGTAAAACTGTGAGAGGAAGGTTCGTTCTGAAGGAACGTCCCATATGCTGATAAAATATGATTTTAGACTGCTTCTGAGTACTTCCACCAATGTAAGAACTCTGGCAGGTTCCACAAGAATATTTGTATACAATGCTGGAAAGTAACTCAGAAGACAGTCTATCCTTGTACGTTTTTAAAAGAGCTACGAATTTGAAAATCCTTTCTAGGAGCGAGAATGAAGTCAATTTACGGATAAAATTTTGCTGGCATGGTCTTAAAATATTTGGTCATGTCGTAGGTAGCTTTACCTAAAATAAGAATTGAAACAGAAACTTAGCATTTTTCTCCAGTACATGCTCGAGGAGTATTATCAAAAACATTATTGAGGACCCTTTTAACTATTTTATCAAACAAAAAAGTGGAACATCCGTTATTAGTAAACATAAGAACGGAAAAAATCTACTTCTGATGAAAATATTAGGTATGATGATGACAACTTGAACGCTCTATGAAGAAGAGTGCGAATAGAGTTAAGTTTGTAATTCATGGGGCAAAAACTATAAAAGCTACATCCTAATCTAGTGAAAGTTGGCTTACGGAACACACTTGATATGAAATTATGTTCGGTCCGCTTGACGCTGAGAACTAAAACCGATATCGTATTGTTACTTTCACATTCCATAGGAAAACTGATGTTATAGTAGCGGTCTGTGTGATTCAAAAATAAATGAGCGAATAAAAAGTGAACTGCGTTGCTTAACCGTGTTTTGTTCCACAATATATTCCAAATTTTGGGCGCGTTCGACTTGGCGGCAAGAATAAGCCTTCGGAGCTTGACTTACCCCAAACTTGAGTCATATATGCAAGCTTCAACCGGTTAATTCGAGTTTCAGGTGCTGATTCTTAATCACCTGTCTTTGAGACTTTCAAGAATTCGATTTTATTTCGTAAACTGTAGTTTTCAGTGCGCTCAGCATAATCGGGTTTCTTCTAACACCTGCAACACGATTTAAAGTGGCGAAGCCAAAGTTGCTGTCTGCAGTTCTAGACAATTCAAATCAAGTCAGTTTGAGTGAAATCGAATTTGGATGATCGAATCGAACGCGTCCTTAGTTGAATTAGTGTTGAAAGATTGTCGGGGTTCCCTTCTCCAATATGAATGCCTATAATTGTAGAAGCCTTAGATGTATTTAGTGGTATCCTAGTAAATTTAGACACTGGAAAGTACTTCTTCAAGCTTTTTCATGAAATACGCCCACCAAACTGAAGCAAACATATCGTTATTGAGTTATATATGGAAAGGAATAAGAGTGCTGAGTTCCTTAGTAATGTGAAACTCCGCAAAAAATAAGGAAAATTTGACAATATTTACTTGTAAAGTTAACACGTTCAGAAATCGTCTTCCACTACGTCGAAGTCTTCCTCAACATTGAAGTCTTCCTAAAGAACTCAACCTTTAACACTTAACTTCTTTAGAAGCAGCTTTGTTCTATCATCTTTCACATCCCATCTACCTAGCTTAACGTCCCAGAACCCCTGCAGACCTACTGCAACTAACCAATTACACAAACACACTCTTGGCTGAAGTTTTTGCTTCATCATCTAATTTTTTTTTTTTTACATGACGGTGATAGCCCAAAGAAGTCTGCTACATGAGCATCGGCTCTTCTCTGGGAATAGGTTTGCTGGTACGCCTATATTGCCAGCTGTCTAAAGCTGGGATATTGTTTTTTTTCCTCTCGTAGCTTCGTTATGTACAGTTCCACAATTAAATTATATTAAGAAATAAGAAATACTTAGTGTCATTCTAGAAAAAAAATTAGGAAAGTGAACTGAGGCAAAGTTAATTTTTGTCGTAATAGATGTATTCTAAAAATAATATTATAATCAAGCTAAAAAAATTGTATAGTCCGTGATAGTAGACATGTTTATCTTTTGCGTGGGTAGTCATGTATGTGTTTCAGATACAGGTGTTTCGGCACTTCAAGTTCAAAATACATAATGATTTAACATTTTGTGTTTATTTGGTGTCTAGGTTAACAGCACAGTAGATATGGTTTGCACTGGTCGTTCCTAAATTTCCTGAAAAAATACGTATCATGGCAATATATATATATCTATAGTTGTAATCGTGGCTAAGCATAAGACGAAATCGAAGTTGAGAAAAATCCAATTTTTGCAATACTGGTTGACAGAGAATGAACTGAACCGGTGCAAATTATTTTTTTCTGCAAATGCTAAGAAAGTTTTTTCGCATATTACAAAATTTTTTAAGGGACATTATGCACCTGAAAATTCACAAATTTTAATAACGGACAGCACTTTATTGACGATTTATGCACCATCCAACTTGAGGTACATGTTTACCCATCAAATTCTACTAATAATTAGATAAATTTTAATGTGTATTGACTTTTTAGGCTTTGTCAGGAGCTATGTTACACTGATAAGTCTGACTTTGAACTCAGAGGGCCTGATAAATTGTGCAATATGCTGCTAATAGAATTTATGTAAATGTTTATATTTAACATTTACGAAAGGAAAACTCGACTTCGACTTTGAGACAATGCATGAACTTGATATGTACTGACTGAAAAGCGTAACTAAACTTTACTACGCGAAACTTTAGTTTGTTACTAAACAATAATTCTAAAGTTTTGATTAAGAACGGAATGACTTATGTTAGTGAAGTCATATTTTCGAAAAAAAAATTGAAGCGCCGCGTCGCAGATGCTGAAAAATATACAAAATTCTTGAGAGTCTTCGGAAGAAGTCCAGGTGACGTTGCTCACGTCACCCCACGTGTGTGGAGTCACTCTGCTGGGTGTCTTCTGTGGTGCCGCAGTTTGAAACCAAAGAGAGAGCCAGCAGCGAATTATCTTCACAGTGCAGTAACCGCTGACCGCTGGTCTATCTAGTATTCTTCTTAAATGTGAATCCAGCAAAATTTTGAACTCTACAGTTTTGATATCAGTGGCGTTTCGAATATGCCGAGGCATTTTGTTAAACAATCTTGCTCCCCGTACAGAGAAGCTATTAGAATATTTTGTGGCCACAGCTTTCCCACCATCTCTGCTTGGGATGCGGATATCACAGGTCCTTCCAGTTCTTTCCGAGTGTCTGGCGACAATCCGCTCATTCACATTCACAGTGATACGTAGCAGAATTTTCCAATCATATATGATTGTAAATCGTTCGAATCTGCGCTGTATTGAATACAAGTGGAGACATCTGGGTCGTTTGTGGTAATCGTACTCCTGCATCGTGGTATATTGCGTGGATTCAAAGAGTGGTTGATTTTTTCCGTATCTTAGCAGTTCAAATTTTGCTTCATTAGAGGTCATATTATTTCTTACCTACCATTGGCAGATACTTTCCAAATCTCGTTGCACAGATAGCACGTCTTCCACAGATTGCACAGCAGGTAGTATTCGTGTATCGTCAGCAAATTACGAGGGTACCGCATACAACCAATAAAAATGTCCCATTTTTGTTATACTTAAGGAAAAATTCTCAGTATCAACTACGACAGCGTATACATTCAGTTGTCAAATAGTCTCTAAAGACCAAAACTACTGGCGTACTGTTGAGGCACAGTGCTGTAAAAAGAATTCAATTACATACTGTCGTAATAACTGAACGATATTTGCTTCAGTGCTGAGTCCGGAAACGTTTCTGAACGCGAATTATGAACGATTGCATGAAGTGGAGTCCAATAACCGTGCTGTCACCGACGCCGAACAGCTCATGTTCAGCATCCATAATGATTCAATAATTTGGTAGCAAGGGATAGGATGGCCGACTTGCTGCGTATTGTATTTATTGAATTCTGCTAACAAGCAACTGCCCCGGGCCGACTTCCTTGTGCGCTTCAGTTGTGACGTTTAATATTGGGCTACCTTAACAGCCGAATCAGAGACGAAATGAGTTTGGTAATTGCATGGCTGATTTAAAAAAAATACGATGCGTGTCTCATTGTAATTACCCTAAATTGTATTTACCCCCGAAAGATTTTAAACATTTTGTTCACTGTAATCTTACTTAAAGTTGTAGTTTAATGAAAGTACAGCAATGTCAACAAACGTTAGAGTGGGCTTAAAATAAATAGGTCAAGGATTCATGATTTGCATTTCAATTTGCTCGTGATCTTGAGTAAATTTTAGTGGGACCCATCCTCCACAAAACACACGCTCAATAAAAGGTTAACTATAAGCAAAATCAGTAGTTTTTGTAAGCAGTATGATATCTGTATTACTCAGTCGACACATTAGTAGACTTGTTTATTGGTAACACACTCTAGAACTAATAATATGATAACAAATGTTTCCAAAGACTGCCCTGACATAAGACTGCCCTGAGAGTTCAATTGCAACGATCAATAAATGTTTTGCTTCTGGGATTTATTTAAAATGGTTGTTTTACTACTCCTACACCACTTGATTGCAAGCATCAAGAACGTGTTGTTGATTATTCTCCATTTTTAAGTAATGATTTGCAGTAGCTTGTTATTCATCAGTGTTATTGTTGCAAAACGTTCAGTGGAATTTTTTAGTATAGTTTTAAACAGTCTTATTCGCAGGGGAATGCGCCAGACATCCTCTTAAAGAACCCGATCTTTCAGCGAATTTTCAGTTTCTAGATTTATAGCTAGTGTCCAATAGTGAAAATAAAGGTACAACCCAGGTAACCTCAAGCCCCAAGTCGGAGAGCCATATAAATTGCTTCGTGCTCCAGATGGATGACTGCTGGCCCCAGAATAGTGCACGGCTGCAGTGGACCCCAGATTGTCAGAACTATTGTGTCGGGAACGGAAAGCTCATACGTTGCAACCTCCAGATCATCCCCATTTGTGGTTAGGGTCAATACCCCCGCAATAGTAGCTGAATGCCGGTAATACTGACTATGCGAGCCAAGCACCAAAAGAAAGCACCAATTTGGCAAAAAGAATCAATCCTTCTGACTGGTGCAGATATAAATAAATTAATAAGGCTTTTGTAAGCGCGCAGATACTGAATATTTCGCAAACAATTGTCATCTGATTGCCTTAGGTACTGTATAAAGGCATGCTCCCAGTTGCCATTTGCTCAAAAACTTTTTCAAAAACAGACTCCCGCATGAGTCAAATTTGAAAATGCAAAGAGTAACTAGAGGGACGATGAATTTATGCTCTACTTTTAGAGCATACATATTACCTGCATAGGACCATGCAGTAGCTGTTGCTGTGGGCCATCATATACAAAAAACTTAAAAGTATTCTTCTTAGAAACTGCAGCGCTCTGTACGTCTTCATCGTCGTCATTCCGAAGGCATCTTGTATGGCTGCCATAAAATCTATTGGAGAGTACTTTCTCATACGTGAATAATATTTGGATTGAGCTTGCATGCTTTGCTGGAGCGCCCTGACTGGATAGGTAAATCATGCGATGTACTTAAGCGCTTGAAAGCTTGTATCTTCAAGTACCGCATTGACCATTCCACAGCCTGGAACGCTAAATAATGCGATGTATTGAGGAGTACTTGGAACATGCATCTTCCACCCGAAACGCACCAATCACTCCCAAGCGGACGCATATCCATTGTTGAGTGTACTATAGTATTTGTCCTGTGAAGCCAGTATCTCCCTACCCGTGTTGCAGCAGCCATTTCCGCGGCCTGCATATCTAATTTATGCTCTGCAGTGAAGCGTTCGTCAAAAGAAAATCAAGGCTTCATTTGCATCGCTGATGAACTCGGCCAGGCACGGAGCTGCTCAACATAAAACTAAAGCATAATTGCGCTTGATCTGTTGAGTTCCATCAAAAGGAATAACTTCTGTCGAATTCATAATATTCTATTGACAGCAAAAGTATTGACGTTCCAACTGAGGAGCTG
>LQNS02278181.1:2307967-2318568 GCA_001587735.2 Parhyale hawaiensis
GTGCATTACTGAGCATTTGTCGACATTAAAGCTCATCTGCCACGTTCTGCTCCATTCCATGAGGTGGTCAAGGTCTTGTTAGAGCTCGGCTCTTTTCGTGGCAGGATGACATAGTTTAGTATCATCCGCAAATTTACTGACCCTTCGCCCCCACTGCAAATGAATGGGACGGTATTGGCTGCTGTCACCCAACAACGTGACTTAGGAATCACTATTACAAACAAGCTCCAACACAGTCAGCAAGTTGACAAGAGTGAAAAAATGGCAAGCACAGTACTGGGATTCATCACCCTATTACTATGACTCAACTCCTTCTGCCTCTTTTTTGGGTGGACAGGCAAAATTCGACGCCGTCATTTTTGATGGCCAGCTAACTCCAGTTTTTTTCAATGTTCACATCTAGGTCAACCCACCTCGCTCCTGCAGAATATTATGAACATTGCTCAACTCCTTTTCTCTCTTTTCGGGTGGACAGGCAAATATAAATATATATATATATATATATACAAATACACTAAAATCTGCAGCGAAAACATTATCAGCGCTCTTCACTTCGCTCGCGGGTGATAATAATAATGCTGTACTGAACTCGTTATCATATATTTGTTACACGTGTAAGCGAAACTATACATTTTTTCCAACACAAAGAAAACTACTTTTCTCGAGTGTTACATTTTACTAAATTACTACTCTTTGAATCACAGAGCGTAACTACACGCTTATAGTATCCCGCTCTGTACATAAAAACTATAAATTAAAAAGTAATTACTAAACGATAATTTAACGTTTTAAAGCTAAAAGCTTGCCAAAATAATTCACAAATTAAACAAAAGTGCTCCTTTTCTCGATACAAACTGAAATACTTCAACGAAGAAAATACGCGATTTTCCTCAACATAGGCAGGAGTAAGCAAAGTTGCTTAATAAATGTAAGGGGAAGAAGCCGCATCTGGGTTTTCATTTGAACTTTTGTGCTTAGGAGCCTCAAATTCCCGTACACACGAGAGTCTTCCAATTTTTTGCAGTTCATTGCTAAGCTTCTATTTTTGCCTTCCTGCTGAGATGTCCTACACAAAATTTTTTCCTGATGCACAGAGCTAAATAACTTTCTCTGTTTCTAGCCGCTAAGCCAATTGATTTCAATAATTGACTTGTTGCATGAATACTATTAATATTTTAAAGTATACGCTCAGCCATTAATGGTTCGGTTAACCCACTGGACTGGACATATTGGTAGCAGTTGCTCTCGAAACGCAAGTAAGAATAGCCTTATAAAATATCATCTATTTATGATTCAAACACCTACAGTCCTAGCTACACCGCCGAACACAGATCCAGTGATGAATTCGATACCAGCACGGATCGTAAAACAAAACGCAGACCAAGCTGATGTGTTAGGCACCGAACAATTACAGGCACTGCTCAGACTCGAGACTTGCAAGAATCAGATTACTGTTCCGCCAGAAATTTGCTCATCTTCAACTGTGCTCAATTCAACAGAGAGCAAAGAGTTTCACAGTTATATAAATATCACACAGTAAAATTAACACCGTCGTGAGTTTATTCACTTATATTAAATAACTTAATAAACACGGTCGTGTGTTTATTTGCTTATATAATTACTATTGGACCCGTGTTTGAAAAAATTCAAGTAATAATCCAAATGTTTGCTTAATATAGGCCGGAGCGGAATTTTCTTTTCTCTGACTTGTTTCTTCATTTTCTACATTGAGCATTTGACGTACTCTCATCCTTAGGTTCTTTCTTCTCCATTCTCCTTCTTCACGTGCTTCTTAAATATTGACAGGCATAAGTAAAATCTTACGTTAAATACTGCAATAAACTTGAATGCAACTCCAGTCACCACATATGCAATGTGAGTAAACCGTAGCCATGATACTGCCAAACTCAAATATCTGCTTCATTGAAGTGTTGAAATTTTGGCCTATGAAACGAATATTGTTTCGTCCAAGAAAGGTAGTATGCTAAAAGAACTAATTGTCTACTACACATGAATAATTATTGCTTCGTGAGTGCTTCGATCATCTGCCGAATTCATACTTCGTGACCTGAGAGAAATAAGGTATAAAATCAGACTCCAGAAGCAGTAAATATATTGTTTCGATTTCAAGAAGTGTTTCAACGTTCAAGCAAAAAGTGCATTCAGATAAAGCGATAAAGATCCCACTTTCACCATCTTCTACAATCTGGTTGTCGATCTCCATAGCAACGCAACTTGATAATGAAATCTGCAACCTGGTCTATTTTTCGCCTTTCTATTTCCTTTGGATACGGACACGAAATATATATATATATACATAAATTAATAAATTCACGAAGCGTTTTATTGTATAAAGGCGGATGCATGATTATATATTTATTATTTGTATGTTTCGCATCACACTCTTAACAAAATAGGCAAAAAATAGGCCAGCTGCAGATTCTGTAATTAAGTTGCATTTTCATGGAGACTGATGGCCAGATTGCGGAAGATGGCGAAAATGGGGTCCTCATCCCTTTATCTGAATGTACTTCATGCTTGAAACATTTTTTGAAATCGAAACCATAAAATTATTTGCAATTTCTGGCAGTGCTGCCATGGAGTCTTATTTCTATAACTCTCTACGTACAGCGAGACATTTATCTGCTCTCAATTCACGGCGTATAAATTCAGTAGATGATCAACAAAGCACACACGGAGCGATGATTTTCCACGGGGCAGTAGACACAATTATATCATCCGCCATGCTGCCTTCCTTTGACGGAGCAATTTTTGCTTCAACAGAAAAATGTAGAAGTGCTGAAAGCTTATCCTTCTGTAGGTAGGATACGTGACGGGGAATTTAATTTAAGTCAGTAATGCTTTGCTGACCGCTAATGCAAGATTTCTACCTAATCGAAGAAGACGATTTTACAGAGCTTGTGTGCCTGTTTATTTGTCAGTCTGCGTGTTTTTCACTAACATATTTCAAAAAAGTTATGGACGGATGTTTACGAAATTTACAGAGATTGTTACTCATGCTATGAGTAACAGATGATTACCTTTTGGTAGAGATCCGTTCAACCGCTTGCTTGTTTGTTTGTATGCCTCTTTTTTTCTCAGTACCTAACTCAAGAAGTTGTGAACGGATTTTTATCAAATTTATGTAAGTTGTTAGGTATAACATGAAAAGTAAATGACCAAATTTTTGTGACGATCTGTTTGTTTATCTCTGTGTTTAACTTTATATTTGTTAGCAAAATAGCTCAAAAAGTTATGAATGGATTTTTATGAAAATAACATAAGTTGTTAAGTACATTACGGACAGTAAACGATCAAATTTTGGTAATGATCGGCAGATCTGATTATGTGTTTGAGTAAATTTATCAGAAAGTTTGTTAGCAATATAACTCAATAAGTTATGAACGGGTCTTCAAGAAAATTACGTAAGCTGTTATTACTGTCAAAAAGCACAGATGACTATATTTTGGTGCGGATAAAAAAGAAATAATAGTTGCAGAACCAATTTGAAGGCTGCTTTGCTCGGCGGAGGTATGCTCTCTGAGAGAGCTACTTAGATTAACTGAAAGAGAAAACTCATCTCTTATGATAATTTTTGTTGGCCGTCTTCATAAATTCTTCATGATTACTTTTGACAGGTATTCCAGTTTACTTAGAAAATTTTAGGAGGAACTAATTTAAATGAACGATTTGATGCCAGGCAGACAGTACTGATTGCACGTGTAAATTACGAGTCCAGAGCAAAACTATCGGTGAAGCTCTTACGACGAAAAATTTTAATAGCTTCACCTTTCGAGGCCTATGACTGTTCGATAAAAAAAATGCCTCAGCATCCTTCAAGCAGTACAAGCATTGAAGCTTTCACACTCAAAAACTTAGTGGACTCATATTTATTCAGCGAGTCAGAAAAACCACCTGTAAGTGGTTACGTGCACTGTAGTGATAAAACTCGCTGCTATCTCCCCAACTGGTCTGCGGATGCAGCACTCACTTCCGTACAAATGGGTTACGTACAAAACGCCACCGAAGAACTCAAAGGAATCAAGTGTATTATGTACAGGGACGGGCCTCAGCTACAACCCGTGTACTTCGCCCCAAGATTCTGGGCAGGGAGAATGAAGGATTGAAACCGATATTCCTCATTTGGGAAGCCTTGCAAAACATGTAAAGTCCGTGGCCAGTAGTATAGATTCATCAAAATTGCATTCCACGCAACCGATTTACTGAACTGAAACATCAGTCCAGCAAACCTTAGTGACTTGTACTATATATATATATATGTAGTAGGGACACAGACATGCGAAGATTAACCGGAACAGAGACCACGAAAACAGAGAGTCACTTGCGGACCACTGTATATATACTATCGGCACTCATATTGCTGATCTTACAGATGAGTCGAACATTACAAAGACATAGGTTCGTTTTCACACACCCACATATACCGAAGCTCGATCGAAACAACGTGTAAAATCGAAAATCCTAGAATGCGAGTCCATTTATTCTTATGCTTCCGATATTCAGTTTAAGAAGAACAGTACTTGACTGAAGGACACTTTCAGGAGCATGGAAAATTTCAATTTGAAATAAAAAACAGTAATTTATCGAATAAAACTTGAGAGCAAGTCATCTCATATTGTTCATACGTGCAGATAGTTTCTGGAAATAATGCTTTTCGCAAATAAACAGTTTGTTGAGGAAAAGTGGATCTCAAACATGAGCCAAATAAATGGAAGCAATCACCTTAACAAATGAAGAAACCGCATGCAACCCAGGTTCAAACACTAGTTGAAGTAAGTCGTAGGATTTCAATAGACAAGATAACAGAGCAGGTTAGTATTTCATGTTTTGTGTTATTCTCAATTTTACTTCAAAATATTACCCTCAGTAAGCTCCCTGCTCGCTGGGTGGCTAAAGCGTTGTGGTCTGACCAGCTGACTCAACAAGCTAACATGCCAATGAGCCTCTTAGGTGAGGCTGATGAAAGAGGCTTTAAGAGATATTCTGGACCTATGAGGAGACCTGTCCAGTCATGTGGATGACTGACTTCTACACGGAAAGGAAAGAGAGCTAGATACGCCGTCTTCAGAAGGCCATTGACTTGGGTAGAGGATTTGGTGCAAAATATGCGTATGTCAGTTTCGAATAGAGGTGCTTGGTAAAAAAAAAAGCAGAATCTGCATATGAATGAAGCACTGTATATAGATGCTCACATAGAACAAAATCTCTAGCGCCACTATATCATAGATTTAGATTAGTCTGTAGTGTTTTCTTTAAATTTTCACTCACAAAATGCAGGGGAAATATCCGTAAGTCATCACAAGCAACAAGCGCTTATTGTATATATTTTTAGGTGTGAACTTGGAGCGTCATATTTCTAATACTCTTATTGTTATATTCTTTTCCTTTGGACAACTTTGATTGTAAGGTTAAGCTAATTCACGAGCAGCGGGAAAGAGCGTTACCTTGACGCTGCCTGTCACGTCATACGTTCTACTTGACTGGTCTTTAATTTATGTAGTTCGGGCCCTTTTCGGGTGCCGGGCCATGCAGTCGCACCGCCCATCTATGTTGTTTTTGTAATATCTATTTATAAAGAGGAAATGCGGTTCAGCTACTTGCCCACGCCTTCAGTGACTGACGATAGAAAATAGCTACCTCAAAGAACTCCCTGTGTTCTTCACTTTTCTTTGTTTTTTTTTTTTTTCTCTCTCTCTCTCTCAGAACCATCCTTCCCTGCTCCTTCGTTGATTTTCTATTCAGCTTGTATGTCATGAAATTAGATAAAAAAAAATATTCCCATTTCAATGACAGTACAATTTGATGTCAAATTAAAGGTACTTTCGATGTCTTCATACTTGGATCGGAAAAAATGCCAACGCAACTGCCCACTTGTAGTTCCGTAGGAAATTTTACTCCAATCTAATGCTTCAAATCGAACGAGAGGAAGAGACCAAACAAGCTGGCAAACAAGTGTGTAGCTACACAGTGAGATAAACACACATTAGAAGTTTGCTGCTCTTGTTTTAGCTCATAGGTAGTAGACTTCATAGCTCTTTTTATGTTTCATGAGCAAATATTGGCGTTATATATTACTCTATTATACTCCAAGAGTAGATATTGGTAGTATATGTAACAATTTCATGCTGCAAAAAGGTGTCGGTGTAGTGAACACCTTTTTATAATCCAGGAGCAAAATTGTTAACATTCATAGCACTCCTGTAGTCCAGTAGTTACTTAATAAAGTGCATAATTTTTATATTCCAAGACTCGATTTAGGTAGCATACAAAATGCTTTTATATTCAAAGAGCAAATTTTGGTCGAAAGCACACAACTCGCTCACATCTTCCGAAAGTTGATATTTTTAGACCACATATCTATTATATTTTCCAAGAGTAAAATTGGTAGAATACCAAATTCTTTTGTTATCAGAATAGTGATCTGCTCTATGTACCAACGATAAATAAATGTAAGAAGTATGCATAACTCTTCTATTACATGCCACAAGCTAAATTGCATGCTCTGTGTTCAAAGTGTCCAGGAATCCTGCCGGCTCATTCCGGAAACATCACCTTAGAGTAGGGGCGACATTAGGAAACGGAAAGTTAGGGGGTCGGTCAGGAGCGATCTGCGTTACACAAAGAAGCACCTATGGAAAGGGTCGACAAGCATGTTCCGTAATTACTTTGCCATCCATGGGGAATTTAACGCCCTAACTTTAGGAAAGTTGTCATTACCTTTAGGAAAGTGCTTAACGGTTTGTAAACTTCCTGGCCGCCACTCAAAAAGCCTTTAATCAAAACTTTGTAGTCATTAGGACGACTGTCCTGGACCACTTACGGAAATGGTCCAGCTGTCGCAACGAGATTAGATTCCTTTTTTTTAATTTTTTGTCCCAAACACATTCCGTGAGAAGTTTACTTTGATATTCCAAAAGATTTTCTTCTGTGTTATATTTTTCTAAGGTTTAGGACATGATTTTTTTGTGGCTGTTGGGAACAAAATTTTGGAGTTATATTTCCAGCTGGAACTGATATTTGCACTTAATACCTGTAGCTGGAGCTGATGTATGTACAATAGATATGCAGCGAAAAATTGTCGAGGTTTTTGAGTCACACGCGCAGATAGAGTCAATGCTTGGGCATTGGCTTCCAGCTGGAACCGGTGTTAGAATATTATCTATACCGCTGGACATACATATAAGTATATAAGTTGAACGTTATACATGCAGTTGGAACTGAGGTTTGCGGGTTATACATCCAGCTGGACGCAGAACTGGGTGCTATGTATGAGAATAACTGAGATTTGAGCAATATTCAACTAGCTGGAACTAAGATTTATGTATTATAAGTGAGACGGCTGAAAATTTTATTTTACAGAGCAGGGCTGACTTTTCAAGGTCACATCGGTAATGACTCAAGTACTGATGCCTGATATTTTGGTTGTAAAAAGCTATGCCCGCGCACCGGCCCGAAGTTCCGTACAAGTCAAGCTAAGTGGGCTTTGATTAACTTGATTTAGCCATGTCACATTTCCTCTTATCTACTATGCTCTGCTCTAGGTTCCTAGGCAGAAATGCGAGGTCTCTACCTCTTCAGGAGCTGAGGCTGGGTGAAAGCATCACACCTACACACATTGAGTGTATGGATTCTCCGGATATCAGAGTCATGTGCCCCTAGTTCATTATATGCAGTTATATATAACGTGTAATTTTCAAGCAGCTTGTCTATGATGTAGGTTTTGTGTAAAAGGTGAAAGAAAGCTCATTATTTATATCACATTTATTAATATACTATTTCATTTCTGTAAAATATTTGACTCAAACGCTGTCGTTAGTGCTGTGCACTAGCTCTGTAACGTTGAGCGGAGGCAGCGGAGGTGCTGGTGTTGACGAAATGCTAAGGCTTCTTCACGGTTAATTAGACGGAAGCACACAATGGCAATGGTCGATGAAGCTTTGGAATGTCCTCGTGGAACATCGGCGCGCGGGAAGTGACGCGGGTCCCGATCTATGACTGGTCAGGCTGGGTCACCTGCAAGCCAATCAGAGCTTTGGTTGGCTACATTTCGTTCTGCTGGACGTTGATGGTGTGGTCGCATCACTTGGCCCAGATGATTTCCAGAGACCAACAACATAGCAGCCTACAATATGTGTAGATCCAGTTAGATGATTAGATTAGATGTAACAAGATTCGACTATTCGATTCGATCTAAAAACGCCCAAACAAACGTCAGCATAGATGTCAGATATTTCCTATGGGTCTGACAGTTGGAGGTATTATGATTTAGAGGGAGTACTTATGTCTTAGGCAATTTACCTGAGGTTCCAGATTCTTTTCGAGTAAAGATAGGGGCTTTGATGACAGAGCGACCGGTTTATTTAATATGTTGTACCTAATTCTCCTTTAGTGTAGCAATGCCGTTTTTCAGAGCATGCCATGTTAAGACGTATAATCACCACAAGGAAATTGAATGTTACGCATCATTGTTCAACAGTTTAATATCCTATATTAATTACACTTCCAATTTTAGTAAGTAATGAGAACCGAAGTGAGCAAATAGGGGTTAGTAGAGGTACTAAATTCTAAGCATTTAAAATTATTCTGAACTAATAACTAGCAAGAACTCAAACATAGGTACATAACTATAGAATCCTATTCTACGATAAAAATACCTATGATGAAACCAATACCAATATTTGAGTGTGGTCGTAATATAGTCATGAAGATATTAAACTAAAGCATTATACAAGCGCTCTCCACTCTGTCTCTCTATGTATCTATATCGAAATGCAGGGATACTGGCCTTAAAGCAGGTAAACTGAAGCTCGAAGGCAAGAATGCGTGCTTGGACCGCACTGATAACTTGAGTGAATCGAAGAAAACGTGCCTCGCGAGCCGGTAACGGAACAGGAGTGGCTCGTTTGAAGTAAGAAGGTGGAATCCGTAATGCCAAGTGAACGTGGGGTTTATATACTGTGCGAATTGCACCATGTGTCCTCGTGGCCTAATATCAAATCTTACGCGAATTTGATAAGTACGTCAGGTGTGCCTATTCTTGTGTGCGAAGTGAGAATCAAGGAAAAAGAACTAGCTCAAATTGTAAGGTTTTAACCTTGGTCTGGTGTCTGGGAACGAACGGCGTCAGGGGTTAATGTACGGGGCTATGCACAGAGAAGTGAGGCTTCAATATATTTTTTAAAAGAGAGAGAAAGCTTGTGTACTTTTGTGACTGTGATAAGCTTTCTTGGTCAACGTCACTTGTCGACGGATGCTACTACCGAAGCTACTACCCGGAGTGGAGGGCGTAAAGCAGAAATCGGCCAACCTAGCTAGCTTTACGCTATGGCCTGCGTCATATCCAGTGCCACATAATGCCACCATTTCACAGATTTACTGATATATTATCCATTTTCAGTAAATCTGTGTGAAAATGGTGGCTTGATTTCAGCGATTACGTGAAATTCCCGAACATTTTAGTAATTTCGTGAAATCCCTGAGTGAAACAGTGATTACACGAAATCACTGAAATTTTTAAGGATTTCATAAAATAACTGATTTCACACATTCATTGCCGCGCATATACAAAATAATGTGTACAAATGGTGTTTCAAGCGAATTTGAACATCTCATGATTCCAATTTGAACAGTGAGCCTGCGTGGTGGAGGATCCTATGGAACACTGCAGTAAGTCCAACTGAACAAGGCTCGCCTCAGAGCGCAGATGAACTATCGACTGCAAGCAAAGCATCACAGTCAACCGTGTCACAACAATCCACTCTTTTCTGTACGGTAATTGACCCGGTGGTAGAACCCAAACAATTTCGCAATGCAATTTACGCGTCGCCAACTTTTCGAACACCTTTGATAAAATAGACGTCTATATGAGAGGTAAGCAATTGCTCGCTCGCGGTGCTACAAGAACCTTTGTAGTCGGTGCAATATTTGTACTCGCCAACATCGTGGGAAACTTCCCAACCAACTAAAGTTCCTAAAAGTTACGTCCAGTGTAAGGACAGGAATAACCACACGTTTTCTATAAAATAAGGGAAACATTGCAGCCGGAAACTGGTTGCACTTAAAGGGATTGCGGATGAGGTATACGATTACATTTAAACGATTACGCCAAAACCGCGAGTAGACGCATATATCACTGAGAATTCAGCCATAACTTCTCATGTTTCTTCGAAGCGTCGGACGCGATATCGGTTCACAGCTTCATCATGATAGTCGGCCTCTGCCAAGCGTTCTGTTGTGATATTTCTAGCGTCTCAAGGGAGGGAGGACGCGACACACTAAGCTACAGTACAGTATATGCCATGCGACACACTATGCTATATAATGGCTACTTCTAGTGACGAAAGAGGCACTACACACTAGGCTACTCGCAGTGACCAAGGAGGACGCGACACACTAGGCTGCTTATAATGACCAAGGAGGACGCGACACATTAGGCTGCTTGTAATGACCAAGGATGCGACACACTAGGCTGCTTATAATGACCAAGGAGGACGCGACACATTAGGCTGCTTGTAATGACCAAGGATGCGACACACTAGGCTGCTTATAATGACCAAGGAGGACGCGACACACTAGTCTGC
>LQNS02278181.1:2319349-2333755 GCA_001587735.2 Parhyale hawaiensis
TGAAGAACAGAAGAAAATTAAGAAGCAAATAAGAGAAGAGGAGATTCCGCACCGGCCTAGAGGCATTACGCAAACGTATAGGTTATTGCGTGAATTCTTCACGCACGGGTCCACTAGTGCTATATAATGTGTAAAGAAGATGCAACTCACTAGGCTACTTCTAGTGACGACAGAGGCACTACACACTAGGCTACTCGCAGTGACCAAGAAGGACGCAACACACTAGGCCGCTTATAATGACCAAGGAGGACGAGACACACTAGGCTGATTGTAATGACCAAGAACGACGCGATTTCTAATGCAGCTACTTGCATTGCCGAAGCTCTAGCTGAAGAGGCTCGGAAAAGCTTCCAGAATGAATTGAACTATTAGATATCTCCGCATGTTACACTCTCATTTAAAAAAAATCTAGCGTCAGTGGTTACGCACACTGTGGAGATATTTAGTTGCAAGATCACCTCTTGGGCACAAGCTGCGACTCAGCGGGTGAGAACAAGAATCATGACTCTGCACTCGTGAGGTAGCGTGAAAACTTCACCTGGACTTCGTCCGAAGACGCTCAAGATATTCCAAGATCCAATTTGGTAAAGTAGCTTGCAGTAGCTGTGTTGATTAAAAAAGGTCACAGGATTAACTTCCAGCAATCTGTAGTGGCTGTCTGTCCATCACTCGACCGTTAACTGATGCCCATTCTTTTACATTGGAGACTCTCAGGTGTCATTCTCGACTGTTCGGCCGGTGTTCTATGCACCGAACTGTGTTGGCATGAAATTAACTATCGGGAACCGTAGTCAGCCTTGCTGGTATGCAAGCGTTGCAGCCGGCCGTAACTATTTTTTGCTGTTCTTCTCAATAACAGCATTCAAGGTATCCAGGGTTTGTTTATGTTGCACTAGAATTTCATTACCTGTCCACGGACGTCCAAGCGTGTAGTCTTAATGCAAATTATGATGATGATGATAATAATACTACCTCTATCGGCAGCACAGGCAGATCAGCAATACGAGCAGACATGGATCAGAATCAGTTTTTCTGGCGGAATCGACTACAGTAACTTGGCCGTGTAAGCTTCACTTTAGCAATCGCTGTAAGTTATCGACAGTACCTACTTTATTTTTATTTAAACTATTGAATGCTTCCACTTGTCCATAAAGCGGCTCTGCCTTTCAGTTCTGTCTGCAAGACAGTCCTTATAAATGAAAAATTAAAATCTATCATTAAATTTCCACGGAGTATCTGTTTTAATTTAGTAGACCGTAATAGTACAGTTATACTAGTTAAAATATGACGGTGACCGAGTCAATTACATACTAGCCACAATGCACCTTTTTCACATACATTATAATAAAGAGTATATTTTTGCGCCGAGTTAGCATTACGAAGCTCTGAAAGAGTTACTAGCGTTTCAAATATTAGTCGCTTGTGTACAGAGAGGCGCAAACGGCTAATGTTCGAAGGAAGGGCGTGTTTGCGTCACAATGGACAGGGCTAACGACCTTCAGTTTATCCAAGTCTCTGCTGCCAGGAAAGCCTTAGTAATTTCGCACAACGGCCCTGACTTACCAAATGCATCAATTCAGTATTAGGCTGAAGTTAAATTTACTCGTCGCACAGTTGCTGGGCATTATTAGGACAGGTGTTATATTGACTTTTCCTAGACATTGCATCAAAGTCGCAAAACTAACATTGATAGCTGAAGTCCAGGATTAGTTAAAACTAATGATATCAGTTTACCTCAATGGAACTCTCCCAATCGATAAGTTTAGTATATATCTAAACTATTCTCTGTAAGATTGATTCCACTGCATCTTCTGCCACAGAAAACTGACTCCCATTAACCCTACTGCACCCGCTGTTCTTCATGGAGCGTTTCAAATGATGCTACTCTCATTACAAATCGAAGTTATATTCGGTATTTCGTTACATGCTTAAATACATGAAATTTTCAAGCATTGTCTTGCGTGGGAACAAAATGCTCTAGTAGCAATTTTCAGCGCAATTTTATTCCTGTTCTGGAAGTTTATGTTACTCAGTATGCGGCATATTCAGTATCTAAACATAGAAGGAAGAAATTGATTTTTTACATAAGATTAACCAGTAAATCCAAAGCACAGCTACTTGCTACGCCTAAGAATTAATATTTGGAAAAGACATGCAATCACTAGCGAAATATATGTAGAATGAATGACGAAAAATGGGACCAAAGCAATTTCATTGCGAAAGACACCTAATAGAAGTAACTGAAGGAACCTATGGGGCCTCGATAACTAAGAACGGGTAACATTCACTGCACCTACCGCCCATGGCTTTGGGCCTATCCTGCAGAAGTCTCTTGACTGTTACACGAGGTGTTGACAAAAGTTAACCCTTCGCATTTATTACTTAGACAGATACCATAAAATATAATGGAATTGAAACTAGAAGTACTCATTCTGTATATTTTCCTCGAGAGATTGCATTGCTGTGAATCAGCAGAGTAAGAGCTACGTTACCATAATGTAACACTAACACTTACAGACTGACTCAGTTATTCCTAATTATTCACATTATTTTAATCTATGCTGAGCACAAAAGGACTACATTCTGTACCGTGTTCGCTCCACAAAACTACATCAGAGTTGCTAGTTTTTCTGATGCAAGAAGTTTTTAAATATATTGTTAACTTTCTGTTTATGTTAAAATTATCCCATTGTTGGTATCATGAAAACCACAAAAAATTACAACAAATAATGAAGGGTTATTTAAAAATCTAAAGTTGAAGGATGTTAAAAATAACCCATGAAATTATGACTTGGAAAAAGAAAATGTGTTCGCAAACTCCTATAGGAAGTCCCACATGTTTCAAGTGTTTCAGACTATCGTCCCAATGTTAATTCACCTCGAACATCGGGCAGAGAGATGATTGCAAGGCACTGATGCGCACTGAGTCTGTCCCTGCAACAGTGATGCCTTCGCGGAGTAGCCGAGACAAAACTGCAATCAACAACGATGGTTTCCAGAGCGGATAGCACCGATTATCTGAAAGGATGGAAAGATCTTATGGGTATCACAGTAACAGAGGCGGTACGATGGCGGTAGGGCGGAGCTGAGGGCTGTTGAGTGCACTCTGAGAGGACATACCTCTGCTAAGCAAGGCAACTTTAACGAAAAATTTAAATTATGTTTGGAAACAATTATTTCTTTGCTTTCTTTTTTTTTCAACGCCAAAATGTGCGTATTTGTCTTTTGATAGTAATTACAGCTCCTGTATTATATTCTCGGAAATTCTTGCATAACTTTTTGAGTTACGTTACTGACATATAGTCTGACTAACATTGGTCAAACACACAAACAGACCATCAACAAAGTTTAATCATTTTTGTCTTATAACAATATGAACATTTCTGCAAATTTCATAGAGATCCGTTCATAACATTACAGTTAGTTTGCTAAGCAACATAAAAGCAAACACAGCAACAAGCAAACGGAACAACAGATTATCAGAATAATTTGGTCATTCGCTCTTCTTAGTATACCTCGCAGCTCATGGGAATGTCATGGAATCCGTCCATATATATTTTTGAGTTATGGTACTAACAAAAACGAGGCAGAAAAGCAAACAAACAAACAAACGGCTGAGCAGTTCTTCACCAAAAATAAATCATCGGTTACTCCTAACATGCCTAACAATCCCTGGAAGCTTCGAAAAGATCCGTTTATAATATTTTAAGTTATCTTGGTGACAAACACACAGACAGAGAGAAAAACGCGACACAGAGATAACCTCCTTCACAGAGATAAATATAGAAGTCGGCGCTTTGTCATATGAGCATAATAGACGACTGGGTACTAAGACGACACCAGACAGCCAATGGGACATTAGCTTGGACAGTTCTGAAAGTGTTGATTTAATGTAATAGTTAAATGAATGTGGAAAGTAAAATCCGTAGATTTTTCACATATGCGTTTCGATAAAAATATTTAGCTTAAATATTGCTAAACAAATCGCAGTTTATTTAAAAATTAATGTTTGCAACTTTGTTTATTTTATTACCTCCGCCAAGGAGGTCATGCTTTGTCGTATTTGTCTGTCTCTCACCCAGAATGTTTGTGTGTTTGTCTGTCACCAAGAAAGCTCAGAAAATTGCAGATGGATCTGTACAGAATTTCTATAATATTTATGAAAGTTACCTGATATGTTAAGTAACTTACGATGAGTAATTGAACAAATTTTCATGATGATCTGTTTGATGGTTCGCTTGTCTCTGCATTTGATTTTATGTTTGTGAGCAAACTAACTCAAAAAAGTTATGAGCAGATCTTTATGAAACTTTAAGGAATGGTTAATAACGTTGAACGACATAAATAATTAAATTTTGGTGATGTTCGGTAGGTATATTTGTGTGTTTGACTGTTTGTCAGAATGTTTTTTAGCTATTACCGTTAAAAGACACAAATAATTTGATTTTGGTAATGATACCATGGAAATCATTGAATTGATCCATTTGAATTTTCCATTATCGTTGTCTTGATTGGCTAAGGTATGCGCTCTCAGAGTGCTCTAGTTGACTTCATTTTAAGTTTTTCCACATGCTGTAAACAATATTGCTGTTAAAAGTCAACATGAAGGCTTATTTTCACAAATAAATATTTCGAAGACATAAACACCTAAAATAAATTATCTCCTGCGAACATTTCCAATCGATTTCAAATGAAATTCACTACCACTGTCTTACAAGAAAATTGAATGCCAATACAGCGTTAGCTTCAAAGGACTAAATGAACAACGCATTGAAAAAGCTTATAAATTGTTCCTTTCATTTCAAACAATGTAATGATATTGACTATGAACAAAGTAATGCTTCCCTATCAAGGAGATAGATATTAAAACATTTAGTTTGCCAGCCTTTGGGTGCGTATTATTTGTTCTCTACAAATCATAAGCGCATCGCATTATTTTCACCAGCACTTAGAAACAAACCATCAAGAATTCATTCCATTAACTACATGAAGTTCCCGACAGCGCCGAGCTCCAGGCAAGAAATATCTTTCCGTATAATGGAGAATATCAATTTTTGTGCACATTTATTCTAACCCTACGAAAATACAAGCCGTAAATGAGTGGCGCGGCGAGGCCTCGTGGCGTCGCCTCTAATTTTCCGGAAAGCATCTACGTAAATGGATACTGTAATTCATAGGCTCAGTCTAATGTTACTCGAAGCAGTGGGCGAATTTAGAAGATATTCCGGCAACATGCAAGCAGGCTAATGAGATCCGGCAGGCGTCTCAGCTAATTAGGCATTGGTGAAGAATGTTGAGCCCGTAATGTGTTTCCGGCGGGAGCTCCTAAATGTTTGGATGGGACGTGTGTGGCCGGTCGTTGTTGCCGGGCTTCTGCTGGGCTTTTGTGCTATTTGTGGGCAGATGCTGGCGATTTGTCATATTTTAGGAGAGAACGGGGCTCTTACTTTCGATCTTATAATCCTCGGACTACAGTTTATTTCTGGCGTGATGCTTGTTG
The DNA here is from genome assembly GCA_001587735.2 of Parhyale hawaiensis. NCBI lineage: Eukaryota > Metazoa > Arthropoda > Malacostraca > Amphipoda > Hyalidae > Parhyale > Parhyale hawaiensis. The sequence continues at coordinate 2,324,850 of LQNS02278181.1, forward strand.
TGTATGTACTTGGAGAAGGTGCCGGACTATTCATTTTCAGTTTTCTAGCCTTTAAATTATTGTTCTCCTTACGGAGAGATGACTGTTAATATGTAACGTATTGGGCAAAAGAAAACTTTACCTTTCAACTATATAATGGCTGACGACTGTTTTTTTTTTTTTTTTTATGCATGCAAAGATGCAGGTGATGGGTAATATTTTAATGAAAAAATGAAAATTAGGTTTCTTCCGAGGGTGTAATATACCGTAAAAAAGCTGAAATATTTGTTTCGACTTTTTACCGAGGGCTCCTTACGATGAGGAATATTTTAGGCAAATGCAAAGTTCTTGTTCTACACCTAGGAATCCTTAGACAATTGTTCTGTTTATTGACACCAAAACGGAAACTATGCCAATGTACGGTCATTACATCAACTAATAAGAGACCAAGACCATACTTCTCTCCTGGAATGGGCTTCTGAGGAGCGAGATGAAACGAAAACCAGAAAGGACATTTTACTAGCTCAGGAGCAAACCCTTAGAACCATGTACAACCAAAATAGAGTTGACCATAAAAAATACCTGCTACCAGCGGGATATGTTAACCAAAAAAAAAACTTTCAACCAAGTGATTAGCCTAGGCTGTTATAGCACCGCAAAAAGAAACAGCCACAGACAACACCAAGTGATACCCGCTGTAGCTGCATGCTAGATTGTTAGGCTTATGACACTGAACGTGGTCGGTACCAACCCAGGCAAGCGAGCTCTTGCGGGGCTGGCTGTGCCTACTCAGCATATGATATATACACAGCTCCCGCAGGGGCACTGACCTTTTCCATAAATGGAAACGCCAGGAGGGGGCACGAGTCGCTGAATAACAGCCTTCCGGCGATGGCGCCATAACACTTGAAGATCCGTGGTTGACTGCAGCCATACACTTTCCTGGGGTCAGTGGGCGTATATGTGCAGCGAAATCTAGTGAGTGTGGATTCACCAATCAGAGGTGCGGTCAAGTTGACTGTGCCCTAGCCGGGCCCTGCTACGGATCCGCAACATCCCCGCCAGTGAGAAATGGTACGAGCGTGAGGCCGTAATACTGGATGAAGCCTTGAATTTCTGTTGGGACCTTTCACCTAACATATCTAAACATATTAATACCAATCAGCCCGATTTCATCGTTAAAAACAAATCAGAGAATTCGGCAAAACTTGTGGCTATTGCGATCCACTTCGATCCTAAAGTCTAGGAAAAGTAGAAAGAAAAAGAAGAAAAGTACAAAGATTTTTAGATTACACTCCAACAAATGGGGCAAATGAATATGAAAGTTTTCTTCATGGCTTTTATCGTCGCTTGGGCTACATCCAACTATCTGAAGACTTTCCTGGATAAATTCAAATGCAACCATCCCCCTGGAGCTCTACAGAAAAGTATCCTGCTTCGAACAGCGCATATTATTGGCAGAGGGTTTCGAGCTGTTAGGTGTGGGAGGCTAAAGCCGAGGGCCAAAGATCTCTCCACCACGATGGAATATCTGTGATATCCTTCCGATGATGATGATGATAAGAATGATAATGAGAATTTACGTCCAACACTATTGCAGGGCAGAAACAAAATCTCCGTTTACGGTTTACGCTCAATGCCTCAAAGTAACACCTATTCTACAGACTGCCTTTGCAATGACACCAAAAATGCATTCCTCTGATTGGGTTCACCCAAAATCAAAGAAAAAACTGGGATTGGACTACCCAAATTAAATAAAAACACATTCCTCAGACTAGGATCTGTCTGAGCCTAAAATTCACCCAAGACTATAAGGCGTAACCCATTTTTTAGACTGGGTTTTCCCCTTAGTCCCAAAAACCATCCTCCAAACGATGTCCATCCAAAGTCCCAAAGCCATTTCTAAGACTGGGTTCACCCAATATCCCAAAGCTATTCCTCAGATTGGGTACACCCAAACTCTCAACAGCATTCCTCAGACTGGTTTCACCCGAACTTCCAAAACCATTCCACAGACTGGTTTCACCCGAACTCCCATTACCATTCCTCAGACTAGGTTCAGCCATAGTCCCAAAACTATTCCCGAACCTGGGATAGCCCGTATGCCCGAAGTTTAGCGTAAGGCCGGCAGGAGCGTTTCTTCTCTGCCCTTATCTTGGAAGAATGCACCACGCTGCCCTCTCCTAAGCTTGTGTTCCAGACACCGAATTACGATAAGTAACTTCAATGGAACTTAACTCTCCCGCCGGGGCTGTGACCAATTATAATAAAGAAGCGCTGTTAGCAGACCATTACCGACAAAGTTATTGTTCGCCTGTTAGCTTTGCCAGCTAATGAGGTGCGGGAGCGGTGACTCCAATTACACTACGCTAATGAGACCCTGAATCTCTCAACCGATTTTTTGAAGTACCGCTTGCCGTGCCAGCCATGCTCACAGCCGGCTACTCTGTCCAGAGACCTGAAATGGAAGTATTGCTAAAGTGGACTACTCTTCACTGGGATCAGAAATTGATCTTATATCAAAGTTTCAAAGTCTGCTACTCTGCCATGTGATCCATTATTAACGTTTTGCCAAAGTGGGCCACTCTTCGTACTGCATGGCTTATTCACCTTGGTCCATTCTGACCTTTGATCCGAAATTGAAGTTTTACCAAATTGTCATATTTCCATGCCATTCGAAATTAAAGTTTTCTGAAAGCTACCTACTCTCCCCTCTGATCCAAAATTGGAGTTCTTCTAGAGTGGCTACTTTTTGTTGTGATTCGCAATAAAAGTTTTGTCAACATGGCCTACTCTGTCCAGTGATCCGAATTAGGAGTTTTGCTACAGTGGGATACTCTGTTCTGCGATTGTACAATAAAATTTTATCTGTGGCACTCTGAGAGACGTCGCCCTGATGATTTAACTGTCTGAACTATGTATGTACGTAGGTGAACTAGGTTAGTTTATTCAATTATTCAAGGTCAATTTATGGGGTCGTGGCAGATTGCTACATGTTATTTGATTCAGTTATTGACTGCCCTAGCCAGTGCACTGACTAAGCCAAATAATTACACTGCACAACCATAATAATCGCTCTTAAATGACAGCATGGGTTAATCTAGAATACTCAAATCGTTTCACTGTGCGGCTTCAGGGTTTACAAAAACTGTATGATATACTGTGCAGTCTGCCTAAGTTGTTCTATCATACTATACTCCGGGGATCATAGCAATTCAAGGAAATAATATAGCACTGTTCTCTAATTAGTAAAATTAGTTCTTTAGAGTCAAACGTGGAGTTGAATAAATGTCACAGAATTAGTGTACAATAGTCGTTTCATGAAGCCACCCTTGGTTTCATTAATAATTAAATGGAATAAATCCCGAGTTTTACCCTACTTGATTCGTTATGAAATCCCTAGTTTCATTACTAGCAACAAACAAGGCAATCTTTAGCTGTATTCTTTCATTAAGCAACTCCCGATTCCACTAATAATAAATTTACCGAATCATCTAAAACTAAACCTTACTCAGTTTGTTGTGCAACAAATGATTCTGTTCGTTTTAATTGAAAACTATAGTCGAGATATGTACCCTAATTGTGTCATTACGCTTCTCAGAGTTCCCGTAAAAACAGTTAAATGGGACAATATGGAGTTGTACCCTAATTGTCTTATTAGGCTTCCCCTGACCCGGCAATAATAATTAGAAACGATATTTTAATGTTACACTCAAAGCGCTTGTTGCCGAACTCATTAATTGCTGAGGCTGTGCAGCACCCTAATCTTTAAAAGCGGGTTTATCACTAGATATATTTCTATGTGATGTCAGTGACAAAAGTTGAAATCCTTTTAAATTACCGTTCGTTAGCGTAAAATTACGGGTTCTAATATCTCTCAAGACTGGCTTATAATCACATGAAAAAAAGAAAACGTTTTATCAAATTACAATTAATATTCTTCACTGAGACAAGGTAGAGATAATATGGATATAATAATAAAAGATATTCCCAAATGATACAGTTCTTTAAAAGAGACTAGTTAGTCTTTATATATTAGGACTTGGGAGATATGTGATATTCACAGTCTTCATAAAGAATGCATACCTTTCTGAAATAGTTGTTGGGCTCAGCATTAGAGTTGAAACATTGATGAATAAAGTGAACTTTTATTTTCGTGAGAATATTATTATACAAGACATCTAGAGATAGGACATTTCACAATATTGAGTTTAAAAATAAAAAAAAAACAGTTACTTCTAACCTTCGTTATAGATATAACAGGGGGAGTGCGTGTACAGGCATCTCTATAACATCACTACAACAATTGTGTGCCAAATACGTAACTTACCTCTGTATGGCATAATGATCAGATTCTCGTATGTAGGGATAGGTATTATGAATAATCCAAGCTTCTAGTAAGTACCGTGTCGTCTGTTCTAGCTCAGCGCCAGCGAAACCATACATGAGGAAACACTGCTAACCCCTTACTCTGCTCACAAGTCAATTGGACTCTAGGCAGATAATGATATAATTATTCTGCAATTCAAAAAGTTTATTTTCATTCGCACTGAAATAATAATGGCAGTCTGTAAAAACAGCTATGCGTTTCATACTGCTTCTTCATAATTATTAAATCTGTTAACATGAAAAACTTTTTCAGTTTTTTTTTTAATGTTTCAAATGTAACAGATGCCGCCGGTGACCCAAGTTGTGGAAGCCTCATAAAATTGACTGAGGAAAGTTCTGTTTATGTGCGCGAGTCCAAAAACTAACATTTAAATAATAAACGGACTCTGTGTTATCTCTCGCCGAGTGTCAGTACTATTTTTTTTTTTTTTCGTAGTGCCATTGCTTCAGCGCAGGGTCCGCCACTTTTCTTTTTCGGGTGTCCATATCGCATTCAAACACTCAGAGAAAATTGCTTTCATTCTGCAACACTTAATTCTTAATTAAGCTCACTCTGTACCAACCCTTGATGTTCGTGAACGACGCCGGCGAGGCGTTATATGACACGGATCTCACCTCATAGAATGTGGGCTCAACTTTTGTTGAGATGAGCATTCAAACCTTTCCTCAGTGGACACTGACCGTGACATCTGTATTGCTAGCAAAAGCGCGCTTTCTTTCCAGAACATCTTTGCAGTTTCCCTATCAAGTAAATTAGACAGGGTCATAAAGAACCCACCAGCTCTAGACTACCTTGGCCCTGCATCGCTTTTTTCGAAAATTGGTCAAATGGGGTAACTATCTCGTTTCTAGCTGGTCCCCGAGTGGTTACATTGGAGGCACAATGTGACTGTTGTTGTAGTAGTCACCGTCACATGGAAGCAGCCATGGGCCACCGTGACAAAACCATTAACATATTAGATAGTTACGGAGCAGTGACAGTGGACCGATGTGACGTAAACCAAGTGCTACAGCCACAAATCTATAATATTGAAATGCCAGCCGCCCTAGCCAGTGTGAGAGTGACATCTGCCATCTCCGAGCCACGATGCCTGCAGGGGCTGGATGTTAGAATGTTAGACTTGCAGACGCAAGTCCTGGGGAACGAGCCTCTCTGCCAGACAGGTCAATTCTTGAGATGCTTGGTTTACTTCAGCGGCATTTCCGGCGATCAGGTACTGTTGCGGGAGAGTGATACTACCCAGAAACTGGGATGGTCTAGAGGTAGGGCCAAGTTGTCGCAAGAGCCTTCCTCCTCTGCCGCTACAGCTCCGACAATCTGTGGCCGACAACAACCGTTCACTACTCTGGAGCCACTGGGCATATAATCTGCAGCACGAACCAGTACATGTGAACCACCAAATTGAGTTTGCGGTCAAGTTGATTTTACCTTCTCTTTACCACCTGTGAATCACGTGGTGCTAACAGGACTTGGTTGACTACTTCGACTGCTTACGTGAACGCTTTCCGTTAAGGTTATAAGACACAGGGTAAAGGCAAAGTTAGTTTGACCGCAGTGAAACCTACACCACCCATGCGTAATGCTATCGTCCAGTCTCTGAATAGGGATTTGTCCCGCATTAGTGCCTGGTGTTCGTCGTGAAGTATGAAGCTGAATGCCAGTAAGACCAAGTCGATGATTGTCAGTCGATCTCGAATCCTTGTGCCGCAGCATCCACATCTGGAGAGAGCCGACACCTTGCTTGAGGAGTTTGGCTCCTTGGAGATTCTAGGTGTTGTTTTTGATGAAAAGCTTACCTTTGAGCAGCATATTATAAGACTGGTATCACGTGCTTCCAGGAAGATTGAGCTTTTGCTTAAGGTAAATTCAGTGTTTGGTGACAGTGGGGTTGTCCGCATATGCTTTGATGCTTTTTTTGCTACCTGTGTTGGAGTATTGCTCACCGGTCTGGGCTTCAGCTGCTGACAATCACTTGCGTCTGTTGGACCGACTTGTTAGTTCAGCCAGTAGGTTGTGCGCGGCTAATGATTCGGTGAACCTGTCCCATAGGAGAAGAATTGCCAAACTCTGTATGTTTTATAAGGTGTACAACAATGAGAGGCAATGGTTGTATTCTTCTGTCCCTGCACTTAAGATGTTTAGGAGAGAAACACGTGCTGCGGTCGGTGCGCACACTTTCACGATAGAGGAGGTTAGATGTCGAACTAATGCGTTCGGTCGGTGCTTCGTGCCCTGGTCTGTTGGGGTTTGGAATGCTTTGCCGCCATCGGCTTTCGGTCGTGTTGGCCTGCAGGCATTTAAGACAGCTGTTAATTGTTTTTTGTCGGGTTTCCTTTAGCAGCGTTTCGGGCTTCCCGGTATTGCAGTGTGCTTCATTTGGGTCGTGCTACCTGTCCGTGGTGGCCGGTGCGTGAAGTTTTACTAATAATGGGCATTAAAAATATCTATAATTGGCGTCTGAAGCCGTATGTGTTCCATTATATTTATGTGACTTCAGTATTCAGCACAGAATTAAATATTTCCAGTCAACATCACTTACTGCACCATAATTGGCTTGATGGCTTGAATTGTCATTCATTATCTTCGACACACCACCACTCATCTTGTATATTCTTCCCCAATTGAAATCAGTTGTGTTGGGTTTACGAAAACGCAAAGAGGTAGTTTTCTTAGGACACTTTATTAACAGAAATAGTGATATGCATACAATGAGAAGCTACTCCTTTTCTTGAACTTATCTTTATGAGCCCCTGAACGGACTTGCCAGACTATTTCAGAGACTTATTTAAAAAAATTCCACGTTTCAATAAACACTAGTTAGTATCGTACATCTGACAGAGTAATAGTTATAACTTCCGACTCCTTAGCATTGATGAATATTTAGGCTGTTGTTTTTATTTTTGCATCAATAAGGGTGGTTCTCCGCTAATCATATTTTCAATTAATTAAGTACAACATTAAATCCAGTTTGACTTGCAAAGTTCACAAGACTATATTTTTACGGTTAAATCCTTCAGTTTGAACATATCTGGAGAGGAAGGCTAAGGGAAGTGAGCTTCGTGTCAAAGTTCCGCCGCGAAAGAATTTGCCAATATCCCCGACCGGCATAGCGACCTGACAACGCCGGCCGTATAGACGGCGCTATCGCCCTCCGGCCCGTCAAGAAATCTAAAGCTTGCAGTGCAATGTCCATTTGGCAGCTCCAACAAGTAATGCTGAGCTCCAGGCACCTCGTAACCTGTGTCGTAAATTGTAAATTCTATAGTTCACGATCGTTGTACAATGTATATTGATACCCAATGTGACGTACTCAGGAACATCGCAGCTCGTGTCTTAAATTGTAAATTCCATAGTTTGCGACCGTTGTTGCCCAATGTGATGTTTTGGACATCTTGCAAGCTGTGTGGTAAGTGTAAATTCTGCTGTGCACGATGGTTTAATTACGATACTTAATGTGATACACGGTATCTTACGCACAGCAAAATTAAGTGGATATGAATATAAAATTTATCAGTTACGACCACTGAGGGTTAAAGCAAGTGAGGTGCGAGACAACCTTTTATGATCAAGAAAAGTTATCAGGCAAAAGTTGTACACCTAACTTGGCCTATAGCACTGTACTAATATCGTTTTCTAAAAAATGAAGATTATTTTTCGTAATTGTTATCAATTGGTGACATTGGGAGTTACATAATGGAACTTACATTGTACGATTATCATGACCATTTTGAAAATCCCAAAATTTAGGGTGGTGTGTGCGTCCGTAGTTCTGGATTTCGAAGACAAGAAGCATCAACTTTATAGTCATATTGTTAGATACGAGTGTGTCACTACTCTTTGGTCTTTGTGGACGTAAATGCTCTGACTACTCACTGCTAGGCCATACTTTCAATCGGTGTTTCAAATTATCCTTCAGTTGCTCTAGACATTTAGTAGGTGAGCATCTTAGGCCCTAATTAGTTTGTTAGAGAGTATCTTCTGTTGCAAAATTAAACCAAAACTGAACTTTTTCAACAAAGGCTATGAGGAGTCGTGTACATTATGGTATAGGTTGTCAAGCACTTCGTAAGCTGGAGCAAAGATATAATGTGCACTTCTCTGAAGCAGTACTCATATCACGTCTTCCATTTTGTAGCTTCTTTTTAATTGATCGCTAATAAATTGAGATAGAAGTGATTTAAACCCTCAAACATTGTGTAGTTAAATATGTTAATGAGGCTAAATTATTCAGTTTAACAACAAAATAGAACCTTTGCTGCGTTTTTGCTGCCTGTGTTGGAGTATTGCTCACCGGTATGGGCTTCAGCTGCTGACACTCACTCGCGTCTGTTGGATCGACTTGTTAGTTCAGCCAGCAGGCTGTGAGCTGATAATGATCTAGTGAACCTGTCCCACAGGAGAAGAGTCGCAGAGCTATGCATGTTTTATAAGGTATACAATAATGAGAGGCATTGGTTGTATTCTTCTCTCCCTGCCCTCAAGGTTTTTGGGAGAGCGACTCGTGTTGCGTGCGGAGCGCACTCTTTCACTTTGGAGG
>LQNS02278181.1:2339583-2363418 GCA_001587735.2 Parhyale hawaiensis
CTCTAGTTCATCTAAGCTAAAATTAGTGAATTTCGCTCGCAATTAATTGGCGGAAGATGTGGCTGGCAGGAACCAAATGAATTTTCCAGTTCATTATTTGCTTGGTCTGACTTCTTGACATCGTTTGGAAAATATTATAAGGCACTAGACCTAAGAGAAAAATCTGTTTGAGGTATAAAGATGAATGTTGGCTTGGATTTGTGTGTCTTGGAAAATATAGGTGATTAACTTATGCTTCAAAAAGATGATCTTATTTGTGGTGCAATTAAATAAATTGACCTAATTTCGTGACATAGTTTAGAAATGCTGCAGAAGCAGCAGCGTGGCAAATTACATTTTTATTTAATAGTAATACACTTTCGGTTTGTTAATCTAATTTCTTGACACAGTTTAGAAAGAATCGAAAAAGATTTAATTGAAATGAAAACAAGATCCAGCTGACTCTACGAGAAGACATATTGGCCTGCATTTTTCACATATTTTGTAAAGAAGAGCTTCGCTTTAGTTGACAGTTAACTTCTTCTTAGTATTTTAAGATGCAAAAACATACAAAGCTCGGCATCTCACATTAGAAAACTTCATTACTATTTACTTCACCTGAAACACATTTTACTGTTGCTACCCAACAAAAAATTTATAATTTATCTCATGGTTTAAAAGTTAGAACTAAATATAACTTAGCCTACGTTTATGCACTATATGTTAACTTAATTATTGCAGAGAAGTGCTGGTAAACATAATGAGTCATGGATGAAATTCATGTTTTCGAATTCCTGGACCTGATTGAACTGAGACCTAAATCATAAAATGACATGACGCTGCCCGACGAGTAACGATTATAGTTTTGATAAGTAAGCTACCAAAAAATTGCAAAAACTACAGCACTCTGAGAGCGCATACATTCGCCAAGCGAAGCAACGGTAGCAAAAAATTCAAATTGGCTCTGAAACCATAATTTCCTTCGAAAAAACTTCAAAATTCAATCATTTGTGCCTTATGAAAGTAATAACAGCTTTCGCAATTTTCTTGAAGATTCGTTCATAATTTTTTGAGCTATAGTGCTAACAAACGTTATGACAAACATGAGTCAAACATACAAACGAACAAACCGATCTGCATCAAAATTTAATTTTTCATGTCTTTTAACCTTACTAACAATCCCAAAAAATTTCATAGAGATCCATCTGTAACTTTTTGAGTTATGGCATTGAGAACGATGAGGCAAGCAAACAAACAAACGGATGGACATATCTTCACCGAAAGTTAATAATCTGTTCCTCCTAACACACCTAACAATCCATGTGAATTTCATTCAAATCGGTTCATAACTTATTGAGTTATCTTGGTGACAGACAGACAAAGAGACGAAGAAGGAAATAGACAGACACGACGAAAACATAACCTCCTTAGCTGAGGTAATAATCAATTTCGTATAAAAGGCCACAATAATAATATTTCCGATTCTGAACGCAACAGAGCCTCAAGTTAGATCTTATGTATCACACAGTCAAATATGCGCAGAAGCAACCATAGTCAAAGTATATACACGGCAAATAGAGATATAAATCCGACAGAGCGTGCAGTGAGAGATAAAGCAAAACAATGTTAAAGCAACGATGTTCTCAGCCGATCACTCGGTAGTTATAATATCGAATTATTTGGGCATTAAGTTCTATATCAATTGTTCTTCATAGGTAAGTTCTGCCACAATGCCATATAGTAGTCATTTAAGTAGGATGATCTATTTATGAGTCAGTTTAGGAGGGACGGGCGGCAACACCCTGTTGGGGTCCAGAAAATTTCCCCCATGGGCATTGACGCCGCCGACTATTACCTCTCGGGATAATTGCCTCTAGGAGTACTTCTGCTTAGGACAACTACCCTTTGATAATTACGCCGTTCAATTAGTGCCTTTCATAGAATGATTAAGAATGCGATTTTTCTGTATAGGTTATCTACAATATAAAAAAATGAAAATTTGTAAATCATTTTACGTGTCGTTAAAAAGTTTACAGGAAATGAAAAATAGCGTAACGGAGCTTCATATCGCCTAATCATTGCTCACGTAACATAATATACTCAAATTTAAAGTTACTGAGCTCAACATAACTTAAGAATACCTAACCAATTCTTTTCTAACCAAACCTTGCCTAACCTATCCTAACCTTGCTTGAAGTACTTATGAACTAACTTAAACTAATTTTTCGTATCCAAGCAATTTTTGTCTGATAGGTCTAACCAGAGATAACCGATTTTTAGACTTAGAAAAAGTCCCAAATGTAAAAAAATGGGCTTCCATGCATATACGAGTAGCCTACATCAGCTAACCTTGCCTAACCTAACGTTGTTAATGTAATTAATCAAAACTAACCTAACCAAACGTAAGCTTACTTACAGGTAAGTGACTAAACGCGACACTACCTGAAAATTTCTAATAAAAAAAAACAGGCCTTGCCCCCCTAACCTACCCGACATAGAACCCGAATTTTTACTAATTCACCCGAAATTATGTTCGGGTATACCCAAAAATTGGGCCTAAAGTGCGAAAAACGGACAAAACTTGTCCGCACGTCAATTTTAGGCGAGGGTGATGTATCTATGCTTAACCTTACCAAACCTAGCCTAATCTAGTATATCCAGCCCTAAGCTAACCATCTTTAACCTAACCTAGTGTCCCCTGATCTCATTTTAGTAACCCAAAATAGGCTAATGCAACCGAATTCATCCCTAAATTATAACTTTTACAACATTTTCCAGCAAATTCAATTATTGCTGCGTATGAAGAGCTGTGGGCACTAAACTGGTGTTCAGATATGACGTAGTTTATAAGCGAAGGGGTATTTACACCAGTTATATTGCCTGAGGGGATAATTGTCCTATGGGGTAAATGTCCTAGGGATTGTCCGCTAGGGTAGTTGACCCCGGGGGGTTAATTGTTCACTGGGGTAGTTGTCCTGTAACGGTTCTGCAGCTGGTAATTGAATAGGCCGATTTATGTGTGCCTTTTTTGGAGACTTACTTCTGTCCCCTTATCCATGTGCTCTATGACCCCTGACAATATATGCACAAACGAATCGACGTCTGTATCTGGATTTAAATGCCTCCAAGTCCAGGAGCCAGCTTAATTTTCAGAAAATAGACAGGGTCACGACAGAACAAACTGAGGTAGGAATTTTATAAATGAGGCAGTAAATGTTCTCAGTTGCGCTGATGACAAGGTTCTTGGCTCTCCCCATTCCAGTTGAATGTAAACTCTGCTTTGAATGAGCGAGAACGAAGGCAGCAGGCTAATTGTATAGAATATAAATACTCTCAGAACCGTCTGCGTGAACATTAAACGTAGGAGAAGTAACTTCCCATCGATAAATCCACTCATCTCACTGATGTCGAACTCACTTATTTAAACGGCTTCTCTTTCCTCTTATCACTTACGAATTTTTGTGATAACCAGAATATAGAATGAGAAATATGTAGGCAGGCGCGTTCCACGCAGTTGTCGTATCAGCTGCCCCTGGCGCTGCTTTCAGTATACTGACAATGAAGTTAAAACTATTTTAGTACTGGTCACCACAAACAATATTACGATGTAGAAACCTACTACCCATCTTGTGTGTCAATGTGCCAGCAGCGTTCGAAATTAACAATGTAAGATGGTAGTCTATTCCAGAAACGAAGGAATGTCAATATACATGTTAAACATATACACTATTATACAGTGGAACAAATTTCCTTCACCGGAACCGAAGAAGTTAATCTTAACCTAATCGGGATTAGGATGGAAGTATAGGTAGGTATTTATAGGTGTGCTTCGAACCCGGGCCTCGGTTCGACACTGTCGGCAACTCTCTATTCATGAAGTTTGGTCACTGCTCTAAAGAGGTCAAATACCAACAGTTTCGGAGCTGTTGTTACCCTCTGTACCGTAACTCAATTTGGTCGAACATTAAGCAGAAGTCTATCGGACGCCTATGTGTAGCCTATAGTTATAGTGGCATAGCTTGTCGGCTAATGAATGTGCCTAGGTCAATTAGTGCAAGCATGATATTTGCTCAAAAGTTTATTGACTGCCTCAAAGTTAGGACTAGGAAATGCGCTCTCAGGCTCCAGATCAGGATAGAGAAAACTGATAACTTTTTATTGAAGGTGATCCGTAATGGACCTGGCCACAAACCATCTAACATGTACAGCCGACGACAGCCCTCACTGTTACCAGACAGAGGTCAGTATGTAATGATAGTAATACTCAATCTTTGTATCTAATGTAACTCTACTGTAGTGATAAGCTGTGACTCGTCCATTTGTACCCTATTCCTACGTGTACCTAATAAAATGTATATGTATTTACTTTATTTAATTACAAAAATAAACGTTATTTTTATGGTCTCCTTACATTCAGACATAAATCTCGCAAATCACTCTGTAATATGCGTATCAACAAATTATCAAAGTGCATATTATGAACTTGTAAAAGTTGAGTACAAGTCTTATAAAACATACATTAAACAATCATAATTCACATTATGAACTAAGCATGTAATGTTACTGATCAGTTAGTACAATATGCGTAAAACAATTTTAATTCTAATTATGAACTATGAAAACTTGAGCCTGAATCTAATAAAATACTGTCAAGCAGCTCAAGTGTAGAAACAACCACTAGTCTGATCAGTGTCAATCAATCGTACTGCTAACGCACTCAAGCAAATGTCACAACGGTTATGAAAAATGGCAGCATAAAATGAAGTTAAGGAGACCTTGGCAGATATTATAATGATGATTAATGTTCGTCCGCTGGAAGTGTTAATAATTAATGATGTTAGAGGGCTGCTCAGGCTAAAATTTTTTAACACGTTCTGCATGATGATTCACAGCTAGTTCTAATCTTTTGCAGAATATACTTCGCTCAAGAAAAAATACTCTATTAAATACCAGTCCATCAAAAACTAGCGTCTACTCAGAGCTGGACTCTGCCTTCTCTTATGTGTAGCCTCATCCACCCTACGGTCGTTTTTTGGAGCTTTTATAGGCAGTGGGTCTGATTCATTCTCTCTTTGCTGTTCAGTCAACTTCCTTATAACTCTTTATTTTGATTAGATTAGATTGGCGGCAGTAGACGAATCAAAAGGCCCATTTCCAACGAGACACAGGAGCTTACGCCCGCCCTCTACGAGCTATTGCCATTATGTCAGTGAAATATTGATGACAGAGAGAAAAAAAAGAAAAGGTTGGAAGAATCTCAGCCAAAGAGGCAATCATGCATTCACGAAAGCACGATCAATAGCCGCTGGTATGCGGAGCTTAGAGACGTCAAACTGTGTAGTTGGAGCGGAAGACAGAACATGGATTAAGGTGGCCTCGGAATTTTGGCCGTTAAGAGTTTGCAACTCCTAGAGGTGGAGTTCTTAGCTGTGCAGGATATCTCTCCCGATGTATGTCAAGACGATATTTAAACGCGTTGACTGTCTCCGCGCCGACAACGTCGGAAGGGAGTCTACTGCAAATGCTGACAATGAAATACGGAAAAAACTACTGAATTACAGTTTTTCTTCGAGCATTACGCTTGAAATTTTTACCGTTGTTTCGCAGCAGATCAATAACGACTCTCTCAAAGAGTCCCGTTGTAAGTACGTCGTTGAAGCCATTCAGATATTAGCTACCCCCTGAGTCGTCTTTGCTCGAGAGAGTTCGGGCCCAGTTTTTTTAAGTGACATTCATACGGCTTGTTTCACAGCTGAGGTATCAATTTCGTTGCTCTGCGTTGGACTCTTTCCAAGTTATCGATATCTTTATACAGATGTGGCGACCAGAGTTGAACAGTAAATTCTAAGTGTGGCCGCACTAATGCCTTGTACAAGGGAATGATGATGTTCTTGGACTTGTATTCAAAATTTCTTGTGATGAATCCCAGTACTCTGCTAGCCTTTTTGACACTCTTTTCAATTGGCTGACTGTGTTGTAGTTTGTTTGTAATAGTTATTCCCAAGTCACGTTGTTGGGTGACAGCAGCCAATTCTATCCCGTTCATTTTCAATTGGGTTGAAGGGTTCTGCGGCCCTACGTGCATTACTGAACATTTATCGATATTAAAGCTCATCTGCCACGTTAATTGTACTCCATTCTATGAAGTGGTCATGGTCTTGTTGGAGCTCAGCTGTTTTCATGGCAAGATGATATAGTTTAGTATCATCCACAAATTTACTGATTTTAAAAACACTATCCTAAGGCAAATTACAAATAATGAAAAGAAAGTCGACAGCAAATTAAAATTTAACGTTTCGGGAATTTTTTCCCATCATCAGCAATTTGAATAAAAACTATAAAGGATGCTTAACAAAATGTCTTTATTTGAGATGACCAACATTTTAAAAGGTGTTGACAGGGTGGGGCCAAGAGTCAGTCAGTCAGTCGCCCTTTAGGTCAACACCTTTTAAAACGTAGGTTATCTAAAATAAAGACATTTTGTTAGGCATCCTTTATAGTTTTTATTCAAATTTCTGATGATGGGAAAAAATTCCCGAAACGTTAAATTTTAATTTGCTGTCGACTTTCTTTTCATTATTTACTGATTTTACTACGGATGTTAAGATCGAGACAATCGATGTAAATTGTGAACGGAAGTGGGTCAAACACGCTACCTTGAAGAACTACTGATGATACCTGCCCCCAGTAGTTCGTCTCTCCTTCAAGCTTCACTCACTGCTGCCGACCCGTAAGAAATGCCCCGAACTATTTCCTTGCGATAATAGTATTGGCTTCTTCAAAAGTCCTATTATGCGTTGTAAATTTGCGCTCAACGCTCAAAATGAAGATGCTTTGAGTATAATGAGACAAATAATGTTAGTTGAAATATTTTAAATATGTACTTCTGAATTACTGTTAAACACTGCACTTTCGCATCAGCAATGACAACGAGGTTCAAGAGTAGTCGGAACGCTGATTTTTTTATTGATTCTTCGAAGAAGTGTGTACACACTTCAAAACATGTAGTTTTGCGAATGTTACCCTTTCTCACAGAGGTGCAACATTGACACGGGCGGAGTGAATGACTGTAGATACGGAGCACGAATCTGGTGTAACCTAGCCAAAGCTAGCAATGCGATTGTTCTGTTCTGTTTGTTTAAGATGGGATCCACTGTGAAGGTGTTTTTATCTGAGTAAGGAACAATGCGATAACTTGGTTCTTTAAATTATTAAGTTGACAATACCGCTGTTGCTGTTGTTTTTGCTTACGAACAGCCAGCATGGGTGTTTCTGGCCGACTCAAGCTCTTGTCTCCATCCCTGTTGACGCTACTGGACACTATGGCCTCAGATATTTTTTCCTTTCCTGTTTTTGCCAGTTGAGTTAGTTTCAGTCTGGATTTATTTTCCAACTTCCAAGGCCACCAAATACCAGAGTCACACTCTACAATCGCGCGTTCAACGTGATGAGCGAATGTTCGGTTCGTACGTCGTGCTGATAAAAAAAAATGGGTAACACGAAGACAAGACCATGACCAAAGTGCTAGCTGACCGTCCATTGATGAAGGTGAACGTGAGATTGCATTGTGTGTCCCCGGTATAACCGTCTGTTGAAATAATTCAGGGGCTGCCTGGACGAGAAGTTCCATTCTTAATGTCTTCACTCTTCCTCAACCTGTCTGTGGTTCTGTAGATGGTTGTCCCACTGCTGTTAGTCAGTTGGCTAGTTGTTGTGGGTCGGGAGGAAAAGAGGAAATGTCTCGATTCCTTTAGCTACCTACCATTGTTGCGTAAATACCCCCTTGCCACTATTTACTGTTGATGGTAATTCCTGAAACGGATCAATTCTAATCGCGTGTTACGCAGAACTCGTTCACTTTAACCCTTTGCTCGGTGCGTCGGTTAGGTTTAAAGTTGATCAAAATCGTGTAAAAATGAAGAAGTGTAGTAGGATTTGTGCAAAACCCGATACATCTTTCTTTTTTTTCAGATGGGCAGAAAAATAACAAGGCAAAAATTTCCCTTGGTGGGTTTCCGCAATTATATGGGTTTTCAGTTAAAGTGGGACACGTCATAGCTCAAAATTTTGATCTTATGACGGCAGGACGTCTGGTCTCAAATCTTCAAAGAAATACCTTGCAGAAAGATGAGCACAAGAATTCAATAATGTCGCAAAAAACGCAGTGTTTAGCTTTGCATTAACTCTTTAAGACGAAGCTTCCGTTTCTCTCAGATATTTGGAGATAGTCTTAAATTGTAGTCCTCCGACTACCGTCTCATAGTCGGGCGCTCATAGGTCCAATAACCTTTTATTCCTTCTTTATTTAGAAACCTAATTTTCGCGAAACGTCCCTCATGTGGCTACGTGGGCCCTAATGGGCTAAGAATTTCTAAAAACAAAATACTGTGACATAAGTAGTAAAATATCTTCTAGTATAGCTGGAGCCTTAACTAATGGGTATATTTCATCCTAGTATCTTGAAGAAGACCAGCTGTTCGATTTTGGGTGCCACACAATTGCAATGATAGCCGTAAAATGGTACGAATCCGACGCAGAGCAATAATATTTATACCTAAGCTGCTAAACAAGCCATACGAATGTCGACCACAGGATCAGGCTTTATCTCTCTAGAACAAAAATGACTCCGGAGGCAGCTTATAGGAACATTCAAGTACTTGTATGACTTCAACGATGTTTTGACAGAGACATTAATGATTACCTACGGAGCAACGGACAAAAACTCGAATATAAGGCTCAAAAGCTACCGCAAGCCAACAGTTCTTTCCGTATTTCATAGTGAATATCTGGAATAGCCTCACTTCCAAAATTGTCGGTGAGGAGACAGTCAACGCGTTCAAAATCGGTTTGACGAACATTGGGAGCAACATCCCCCACAGTTACAGACTCCTCCTCCTGGAGTCCCAAACTCTTCATGTCCAAAGATTCTAAGCCACCGTAACCCATTATATGTATTTCATTCCCAACTAACTTGACGTTTTCGAGCTCCCGGATCTGTAGCTATTAATTGTGCTTGCGCGATCAACTCTTTAGCTGAGTTCATCCTCTTCTTCTTTTTCCCTCAGATATCTCCACGATCTTGCCTTAATGGCAATAGCTCATCGAGTCCCTGAACGTAATGCCCTGCTGCTGCCTTGGAGTAGGCCTGCTTTTCCGTCAACCGCCAACTATCTACTGTAATTTAATAACCTATATTTTATTCTATTCTCATTTACTGTGTTTTGTTTTAAGGTACTTTATTGAATAAATGAACACAACACAGAAGTGACGATGAGAGTATAAAAACATATAACCTATTAATATATATACTTCTATAAACATCAAGTTTTAATGCCTTTAATTTTCAGCACACGAGGATCACAGGCCCATTTTCAGAAGTTCCAGAGGCATTTGAAGCGACCCACTGTCAATGAAGATTCTCTACCGAAGAAGACCATCTATGATGTGACAGGCATGCAGACGCGACCCATTGCGACGGTATTAGACGGCAGTCTCCAGCGAGAACACCGGTGGTCTTGCACAAATATCGGAGGACACTTTCAATCTGAACTAACCTACTGTATGAAATCACTACCAGTCCAGTCGTACTACACCGCACGTCTTGTATAGATAGGGATGGCATGTAGCAGTGATGGTCACTTGTGGATGATGTAGCGTGCAGAAGTAAAGGTGGGGATGGCATATATGTACTAGGGATGGTCAGGTTGTATGAGGTGACGAGCAAAAGTATGAAGTGTGTCAATAAAGTATCGATACTTTAGATCTGTCAACACTGGTGACTTGCTGTTTCGTAGATTTTGAAGACAGTCGAATTAGGCTAACAGGTGGTCCGTAGCCATTGGTCTTGTAAGCCGCTGTTTCTTATTGCACTTTCAGAATGAGCGACCACAGTTTGGAGCACAACTGCGCTATCAAGTTTTGCATCAGACTTAGGCACAGGGCGACTGAAACTTTTACCAACCTTCAACGGGCCACCGACGCTGTGGTCCAGGGCCAGGTTTCCAGAGAGCTTAAGGTATTCTCTAAAAGTCGGGACTCCATTAAGGAGTAAATTCGCAGCACCCGACCCTCAACTGCAAGAACTGATGAAAAGTCGAAATAAATCCTAGCTCTTGCTCACTCTAATGAGTAAGTAGCTGTCCGAATGATAGGACAAGAGTTGAAGTTCTGGAATGACTTGGAAAAAGTGTCATTCTGGTGAGTCTGAACATCAAGAACACCTTAATGCTGCATTACCACCATGCGCCTTACCACACACTGATATCATATTGAAGAGTTATTGACGAGTGGAAAAATTCCTCTGCTGTCTCGGCTGCCTTTTGCACCAGACTTTAGTACCTGTGATTTCTTCCGTTTCTTAAGTTCAAAGATTCACCTGAAAGCTCACCGTCTTGGAACAGTGCAGAATCGTGAAAAATTCATTAACGACTGAATGAAAGCAAAACCACTAGCTAATACTAGCTGTTAGATAAACTCCAGCGCTGCTTCAATGAGCAGAAAACCCGGTGCCAGTGCTGTGCAGCTTCTCAAGGTTACTACTTTGCTTCATTAGCTACACTCCTCGTATAGTTGAAAAGTAACTTTTCTTAAGAACTCTTATTATTAAGCGCTATCAGTAACTCATACTGGAAACTACTAGCGTTTAACAGTAATGCAGGCAAATATTATTAGTCACTGCTCTTATTAGTAGCTATATATACAACACTCACAGAGTCCTGAAAAGACTGAAACGATGAGCGTTGTTACGCCTCGTTAGGTTGTTACGGGCCTTATTCCAGAACCGATTACCCATAAGCATACATTTTCTCAATAATGATCGGTTTATGGTAACTTCTGAAAGCTCAATTTTCAAAGAGGGTAACGGTAAGAAACTTAGCTTTTCCTAATGGAACTGTCTCAAGTTAAAGTTACAAGGTTATCCCAGTGAGCTCTTGTGCAAGGGAATACTGTTCACAGTTGAACAACATATGCCAAATTAAAGTACTAGCGGAAATCCGCAATCCGTAACACAGCATAACCTCACGCGATAACAGAATATCTGGTGCTGTGCCCGAAAGACACAGCCCGAGTGGAGGCAGCCAACTTGAATCACGGTTCCCTGGCCTCTTGGGTACGCACATGAAGACAGCGACGCTGTCGCTTAGACATTCTCTCTTTCGCTTCGTTACTAGAGATTGTAACATTACATTTGCTATTATCACATTAACGCGCTCGGGAACCGGCCGGTGTCATTTTAAAAATTATTTCATTGTGGAGTAATTACAAGTTGAAGTTGATCACGCATGATACACAGCAATCAATAGCTGCATAAAATTTATCATAACACAGAAAGCGTTCTCGTAACCTAGAAGCTTCCTACTCGATATCTCTTTTTAAAGGAAAGGCTTCAGATTTGCAAAGCCACCAGCTCTGCAGGATCTAAAGACTTTTGAGTGACTGAAGATGACACGAGCGCTAGACAAACATGGGGAGACTGATGACAGACTTCAAACGGCTAGAGTGGCGGACCCGCAGAGAGAAACCAATAATACTGAGCTGGGCGACACTTGACTTACACACTCACAAACATAGCGCAGAAATAATGCAATATCTTGTGTTGTTAAATGCGCCGCCTCTGCGGTGACCACACCCATGACCAAGTTATTAGTCTATCCTGTACTCTTTCTTTGCATTATCTTGAGACTCGGATAGTTTAACTTTACTGGATAAGAATATTAATATATTTTGTTAATCGAGTGTGTGTTAACAACCGAGTCTCGTGAATTATGCCACTCAACAACCGTAAAATAATAGACACCTTTAGCCTGAACCTATACGAAATTTACGACAATATTTAACTCTCTACGGTACCAATTTAAAAAAAAAAACATTTCTATGCGTTTGGCACTGTGTGATACCTGACTCACTGGTTCCCTGTGCTGTTAAACCATTAAGCAATAAGTTTTGCGCCATTAAAAAAAAAAGAAGTTTTTTATGTCTGTCTTCCAGTGGTACTAGCATGAACACTTTTCAGAACAGATGCCTATTGTTACTTGATAAAGTGGGTTGCACACGAGTTAAACTTCTGACAAGCATAAAGCAAAAAGAGTCCTTCGGAAACCCAAGCAAGCGCAACTACCGCGACGAGAGTATGTGAAGCACTGAACCCTGAACAGAAATTGTTCGTGGACACGCTCGGACACACGAGAGGATCCAGGCCCGCGCCGCCACCAAGGCATCCTCGCTCTCGTTTAATGCCAGCATCTTCCAATGCCGTAATATCGAGAATGAAAATCAAACGATAAATTTTGTGTTGTAGGAGCACAACGGTTGCTGATACTCCGCTCTTGGAAAATCTTGATTGTCAACATGATAACTCAAAAAGTTACGAACCGATTTGGATGAAATTTACAAGGATTGTTAGGTATGTTAAGAGGAACAGATGATTAACTTTTGGTGAAGATCTCACCATCCGTTTGTTTATTTGTTTGTCTTCGTCACTTTTTTCGATGCCATAACTCAAAAAGTTATGAATGGATTTTGATGAAATTAAAATGAGTTGTTAGGTATATAACAAAAAGTACATTACCAAATTTTGGTTATGGTCCGTTTGTTCGTTCGTTCGTTTGTCACTGTTTTTAATTTTATGCTTGTTAGCACAATAACTCAAAAATAATGAATGAATCTTTATGAAATTTAGAAGAGTTGTTAGTTTACCATTTTCTGTATTTACTAGTTTAAAACCACGTCTAGCCAACCAAGCAAACATACAAACTGAGTATAAACAGTATTGCAAGCAATTGTCATATTGAGTTTTTCAATACTTCGGATCTTCAAAAAAAATTAACAAGCTGTTCTTAATATAAAAAGGCAAAAAAGATTAGATTTTGGAGTTTATGCATAGAAAATTATGGTTTCAGAGCCAATTTGAATTTTTGCTACTGTTGGCTCACTGAGTAATAAAATATAATCCTAAAAATCGGCACTTTTTCACAGAACTGCGCACTACGTACCCGTAACTTTTAGAGTTGAATAAGAATCCAAGATTTAGACTATATTATATTTTCTCAGTCAAACCCTACGAAAAGAGCTGCGCTCATATAAAAGACTCCAATACCGCCCCAGGTGAAAGTAAGTCATCTTATATAGGTGTACGGTAGGGAACTAGGTGCGTTATAGGACCCCTAGCTCCGCTATTTGTACTATTCGACAATATCAGCGAAACAAAGCCCTAAAACTACTCATTACCACCAGCAGAGCAGCAGCTGCATTATTCCAAACGTGTTTACTTGGCACTGTCTTTCGCCGCTCTAAAGCGACCTTTTGCTGCTTGTGCGGCCATTAACTGCCATTTACCGAATTGAAACGGCTTCTATTTTCGTCTTGGAAGTACTGTACTATTCGTGGTGGTCGCACGCACGCTGAAGAGGCTAGAGCGTTCACTGGTTAAAATTGCATAAACCAGCACCAAGCGTGATATGTCTCGAACAAAATGTAAAGCATTAACCAGTCTCTGAACCTAAGAAATAGTCTTACTACATTTCCTTGCACTGGTTACGACGAACCGCCTCGTACGAAATTATTGCAAACAATGCAAACTATTCCGCGATATTCTGCACCACAGTATCAGGCCCTCAAGCTACTGAGTTCCTTCGGGAAGTGTTCGCTTACATGGAAGACGATCTCGTATCTTAATATGCAGAGTTGGTGCCGCAATTTATGTTGTTCACTTGAGCACTTGGGACTCCATGGAGAAGCGGAATATGTACAGTGGAACAAAGAAACTTGTTTCGGCAAGTGCGCTGTATACTAAAAATTCAGCGGCACATGTTTGAGCAGCCTTGACCTTGCGAATATTCTCAGATTCAAATTCACGTTTTGAGAGACTATTCACGAAGCCAAGCAAATACATAGAATAGCATTGGCAAAATAAGGTCAAGAACGTTACTGTAGCCCTTATATAAGCCAATAGATACTTTTCGGGCACAAATATCGCATACTAAGACTATGCATTAGAAGAACTAGCTGCCAGTTTTAGTAGCAGAAGGAGCTACGCCAAGCTCTACGTACAGTTTAATAGCTTAATCATTAAAAACTTTTCGTAACTAAACTAATCAAAGTTGTCTAATAATTTAACTTTATCTGCTCCTGGCTACGCATCTCGCTTCAAAGTCATTTTTATCACCTAAGAATACCATAGGACAAAAAAAATCCTTAAAACAAAAGATGCAACTGTTGGTATGAATAGAATTCACCCATTTGAGACTCATGAATTATATAGTTACCTAAGGGATATTTTTTGCAAGTTTTCTAAAGAGATGCGTTCACTTATTATTGTTTTTAATTTATGGTGAGCAGACGAGACTCTTAACACACTGAGAAAAAAATTAAAAAACTAAAGATAAGAAATTAAAAAACTAGTGGTATTTTAGAATATAGGAATCACTTTACAACAGTCTGCCCTGACGTTCCATACGTGTTCTCATTACACCAGAAGCTTTTAATATAAGCAATCAGCAGTAAATTTAAAAACGCGTAAACTAACTTACAACGAACATTTACCGGCTACGACCAGTACCACCTGTATTTATTACCTCCGCCGAGGAAGTCATGTTTTGTCATGTTTGTCTTGTGTTTGTCTCTTTGTTATTCTGTTTGTTTGTCTCTTTGTCTGTCAAAAAGATCACAAAAAAGTTATGGGCGGATCTCTACGAAATTTGCAGAAATTGTTAGGCATGTTAACAGTAACAGAATATTAACTTTTGGTAAAGATCCGTTCATCTGTCTGTTTCTTTGTCTGCCTGCCTAGCCTATTTTTTCTTAAGGCCATGACTCAAAAAGTTAAGGACTAAATTTCATGAAATCCCTATGAATGGTTAGGTGTATTACGAATAGTAAATGACCAAATTTGGGGGATGATCTGTTAGTTCGTTCGTTTGTCTGTCGCTATGTTTGATTTTATGCTTGTTAGCACAATAAGTCAAAAAGTTTTCCATGGATCTTCATGAAATTTGCAGGAGTGGTTAGTATTGTTACAAGACATGAATGATTAAGCTTTGGTGATGATGAATGATTAAGCTTCGGTTGGTCTGTTTGTGTGTTTGACATATGGTTGTTATAATGTTTGTTAACATGAACTGATCTTCATGAAAATTTCAGGAATTGTTAATACATGTACTATCAAAAGGTGCAAATGATTAGACTTTGGTGCTGATATGAAGAAAACACTTGTTTCAGAACCAATTTAATTTTTTCTTTACTATTGTCTTGCTTCGCATAGGTATGCGCTCTCAGACTGCTCTCTAGTTTTATTCATATTTACCGGGCGTTCATTGTTATTGCACTCACACACGGTATCTTATAATGTATAGAATCTTTATGTAATTGATTGATTTATGTATTTTTATTTCTGTTCTTTTAAATTTTATAGGCTATTTTTTATATATGTTTGTGTTCTCTGATGCCGTATAAGTTTCTGTGTTGTCAGCTATAATAGGGGAAACACCTAAGTAAATCGTCTCACAACCCTTTATAGGTCCCAGTAGACCTGGACTATGACTTATGCTGATACACCAGTTTCCCGATGCTATAACTATGTAACTATGATAATAAGTTACACAACACTTTTTCATGTTAAAGCCACATATTTATGCATGCTTAAATGATAAATTACTTTTTTTTTATATATGAATCAATCACGCAGATGTCGACCGACACAAGAGAGCTAGTACCATTAGATATCGTCTTGTCAGGTTTCAATTTTTTTAAAAATTTGATTTTTTAATGGTGCCCATAAACGGTTAACAGCAAATAGATATTTCAGGAATGTTTTTCAGATGCACACTTAATTTAACTTTTTCACTACGTAAGTTAACCTTTTGAAGTAGATTTTATCGTTTCTTCAAGGAAATGGCCTCTCGTTTGTCATTGTATTTACAGAGTTGTGCCTAGCAGCACTAGAACTACTGTGCGATGGTAGCGCCACTAGTTGTTTAGTAGCGCAACACTAGCGGGGTTAGGTTTTTAGCCAATGTCAAGCGCTGGTCGGTAGTTTTTGCATTATACAGGGTGTTGTAAGATTCTTGGTACAAATTTCGGCTACTAGTATCAAATAATAATATATACACTTTTTCATAAAAAAAATCGAAAACGCTTATTTTTGAGATATTGGGCTTAGAAAATTTATGAGAATTCAAGATCATACAGCTGTGTGGCGTATATTGAACGGAAATAATTACCACCCGTATAACTTACATAGAGTCCAGGGTCTACTTCCTAGTGAACGATTCGCGCAGTGGTTTTGAATCAGCAGTTAGAAGATCCCCATTTTGCAGAACATGTGTTGTTCAAGGATGAAGCTACCTTTACCCGTGATGTACATAATTTTCACGTATGGCAGCAGAACAACCCTCATGTCATCCACCAACACCGTTACCACATCGCTATTGTTTGGCCAGGTATCATTCTTCATCAAATCATAGGCCCAGACATTTTGCCACAGCGTCTCACTATGAATGTTTACAGAGTCTTTTGGACGAAGTCCTTCCGGATTTATTGGGTGATGGGCCATTGGGTATTCGTAGAAGACTTTGGTTTCAACACGATGGAGCTCCGGCATATTATGCCCTGATGTGATACGTTTTCTCGACCTTTAGTTTCTAAAACGATGGATTGGTCATACTAGTGCTGTGTCCTGGCCACCAAGATCACCTGATCTGTCTCCATTAGAATTTTTTTTCTTGTGGGGGCATATGAAAAGTCATATATTTTATGCCACACCTGTCGAGTCTGAGAAGACCTTGTCGCCCGAATTGCAGTTGCTGCTGGAGAGGTCGTTGAGTTCCATGGAATCTTTGACGAAGGTGTCGTGCTTGCATCAATGTTCATGGCAGACATTTTGGACAATAATTGTTATGAGATTCTTGTTGTTGAGAATTAGAGCTACCCTCGTGTGTACTGATGACCAGAATGCATCTAGCCTGTGTTGGAAACTAACAATCAGTGTTCATTATTTACATGATTATCTCACAAACTAAGCTTTTTCGATTTTTTTTATTGATGAAAAGGTGTTAATAATGATTTTTTCTACTATTAGCCGAAGTCTGTACCAAGAATTTTGCAACACCCTGTATACTAAAGTATATAGTGCATTACTTACTTCCGTGTATCTTTTTGTTATAGGGAAAATCAATAAAACACTTCCTTTTTTTCTCCCATTTGAAATGCAATTAAACTTATGTTTTATTTCTATCTTGCTCTTCATGAATTTCCTAGCGCTTAAATACATGTTTACAGATTTTCGACTTGTAATAGATACATATGCCGAAAACTAGCGCTAGCGCCGCTAGGTTTTGGAATGTGTAGTGCTAGCGGTACCGCCACCAGTATTTGTCAGGTCTAGCGCTAGCTCAGCTAGTTTTTTCACTTCAGCACTTTTTCAAAAAACAGAAAAATTACCGAAGCTTTCGACTGGATACTGAAATCCGCTCGTATGCTTTGAGTAAATTACCAATTTCGGTATTTACGATTAAAAAGTAGAGTTAAATCTAAAACAGCCGCTAGCCTTAAGAATGTGCCCTGGGTAGGCACCATCAAAATATTTTAAGGAATGTTAAGACATTATGTTCACTGAAATATTATATTTCCCATATTTGCAGAAAAAATCTATACACTCTTTATTTGCAGCAAAGCATCTTTTTTCTCATAGAAGTCGAAACAGATAGCTTGGCCCAATTTATGTAGTCGTTATGTAGTCACTAGATATTAGAGCAAAAGGTGAAAGCCATTCATCAGTTATTCGGCTCCTAGTGTAACGTTTCATTCTTTTCACTGCAAAATCGACCTCTCTAGAGAAGCAGCTGTTGGAAGAATGGTTAACATTAGTTACAGATGTTTCACAGCAGCGGCAAACGTTTGTTCCAGGCCGTGTTCGAAAACCTAACTTAACAAAGCTGAAACTGATTTACCTCGCAGTTTCAGTGCATTGTACATTTCTCTTAAATTCGCTTCTAAACCTATAATGAAAAAGTTCCCATAGCTCTTCACGAAGCATTAAAATGTACTACATATTATCAGCTTGACACGCAATATAGGATAAACTGTAAGTTTTTGAAAACGGAAAATCTTACTTTAATTTATTTTAGAATGTTCGCCCAATTACTGTTCCAAATATTATTTTTCTTTCTTCTTTAACTAAAGTGCCTTGGACAAAGCAGCGTAACCGCTCCTTTTTGTTGGTGCCATGCTCTTCCACAAGTCCTTACGACTTTCGTTCCATTCATCGTTTTAGATCGTTACGATCTGGTATTGGTGGGCATGTTTTATAATTTGTTTCTATTTGTCAAAAGCTAGCATTGAAGATATCTTCCTAGAAACCCTTTTCTTTTGTAATAAAGGATAAAATGAAAAGAAAAGAGAAATGAGATGCAACTAGTCAAAAACAGTTAATAAAATGTGTAAGCGAGACGGCGAGCGATGGCACACACTAACTCTTATAAATGCAAGGAGGCTTAATAGTCATTAATCCTCCTTGCCCAAAGGCACGCTGAATTCTGAATAAAGTGTTCCTAACTTTTTAGCCCTATCAGCAGAAAAGCATTCTCATCCTCAAAATGATACCATGAATTACTGAATAGAACAGATCTTTTATTATGTAATTCAATGAAAAGTTTCAATCTGAATAATCTGCATTTTCTAAATGCACTAGTTAACCGTCATAACTATGTTGGCGTATGAAATGTAACTGCTGAATCTTTCCTGCAGGGTAGGCGCTGCCGACCTTGCCTACCAAGACGGCACGTGCCGGATGTAAACATACCGTCAATTAATACATAGGGGCCCAAAGAATTGGATCAAAGTGACATATTTTGTAACCGCTATCGCTGTTTGTGCTTACCGTTACTGATCACTAACTGCTTAACACTTTATGGTCCCAAAAAGCTTGTACTAGCTATTTATTGTGTAACAGGATGACCGATTGGCCTTTACGTGAAACGCGAGGAGTCCATCATTAGAATGCTTTTCTGCTGATAGGGCTAAAAAGTTAAGAGCACTTTATAAAATTGGGGGTTATGTAATGTGAACATCTTTTCATGCAGGTCCAGTATCAACTAATTAACTGTCATGTGAATAACTTTTTAATCCATAACTGACTATACTCTTCTGTTTGACATGAAAGTATTTTAGTCCAAATGAACTGGTTGAATATCTGTAATGTGCAATTCAAATACAAATTGTACAATTTCTTTTACTAGACAAACGGAAATAAAAAATTTCATATTTGGACTGGGAAAAAACAATTCTGAAAAATGTCCTCAAAATGTACCATGAATTTGCTGAATAGAACCGATCTTTTATTATGTAATTCAATGAAAAGTTTCAATCTATAATAGCGATGTTAGACAGTATAATAGACATCTGCATATTATCGTAGACAAGAACTGTATACTTACATATGCAGTATATAGATTTCGTAGATATTCAAGAGAAAGACTTTCTTAGATTCTTATCTGTGTTGCTTAAAATTGTATAGGAAAAGGAATTCTTGAAGTATGCAAAATTCATGCTATTCATTATCAACTGCATCTTCACTTTTATCGTTAGGTACTTCGTCTTAAAAAGAAAACCCATTTCATCTGAAATACAATGTCTATTAGTTAGTTTAGGATCTTCTATCTTTGCAATTACAATATTATTGATACTCCATTATACTTGCAGTGCCCTTGACAGCTAATACCTAAAAATTATAGATTACTTGATCTTTTACCCCATTCGCAGGTCACACTATCAGGATACTGGCCCCACATTATCTCAACAATGCAGGTGGTTGAACACACCAAATGTTCTTCGAACTATTCTGCTTCCCCGTCCACTTTCCCTGAGCCAGAATTGAGCTCCCAGCCTCTAGTCAAATCACAATCCTAATGTTGTGTTCATGTTTAGAGAATTTCTACGCTTTAATATTAGGAACTGTAGGCCAGAATTTGAATAAGTGAACTGGTCGAGTTCGATGTGATTTTGGAAGCGAAATACCGAGATTTCGCGGACCTTCTTCCCATTTGCCAATCTGGACGACCATCTCTAAAGCTGAGCTCTGCGCCCTCTCGCTCCTGGCCGCTGGGCTTCCGTTTCCTACGCCCGGCGTACGGAGGCAGAGCGTAGGCTTGAGGAAGAGGTGGCGACAGGACTTTGTGGTCAACCCTGGGGAAGATACCACAGTGGGGTTATGTACCTATATTTCTAGGGTAATGAATGTGTATATATACAGTAATATAGCTATTTCTTTCCTTGGTAAAGGTCAAGCTTATGTTCATCAAGCTGATGAAGAAAAATTACTATCCTTTGATACTGGCCCCACATTCTGCTTTGATATTTTATGATGAAGAAAAGCTTGACTTTTTGAATATACCATGAAACAATTGATTATATACACAATTTGGCATAGCATAAGATGAGCAGCAGTCGAAGAAATTTTATTACCCACGACGCGAGTTCCGCTGTTCCTCAGGTCATCAGGTGGGATACTCAAAGTTGGTCAATTTGACGCTTAAGGTTTTGCAAAATTCTAGGTAGTCATCATAGGAAGGTGTAACTATGATGCCGTATTATTGGAAAGTTTAAATGACGTCTTCAACTACGGAAATATCTCGTCACTTTTGAACTCTGGTCTCTTGCGCTGACTCGAATTACTGCACAAACCAAGCAACATTTATTCTTTAGGTTGAATGCTATGCTCAACATATTAAGAGCGTAGCCAGTGAGGGGCTTAAGGCTAACATAAGAAGGAAAGTGACAGTAGGTCCCTAGAACTAGCGTAGAGTCAGTGTCTGTCGCTTATTAAAGACAGGATATAGGCTACAGTAGATAATATTATTTTGCCCAGACAGATGCTGGTTTGATTTTTTATTCTATATATAAGGCAGAAAATTGCTATTAGAATAGAATTATTACTGTTGGAAGTAGGGTGTGTAGTATCCATTAAACTTGGTGGAAGTACTATTGATATGCAATCAATATATCTTACAGAATCTTCAAAGTGAGAGAAGACAACCTGAATTAAATTCACAACAAAAATTAATTGACTGCCTGTGGCGTATGTTAAGCGAATTTTTGGCCCAGTTATTACCTCCGCCAAGGAGGTTATGTTTTCGTCGTGTTTGTCTGTCTGTCTGTTTGTTTGTTTGTCTCTCTGTCTGTCACCAAGATAACTCAAAAAGTTATGAACCGATTTGGATGAAGTTTACAGGGATTGTTAGGTATGTTAGGAAAAACAGATGATTAACTTTTGGTGAAGATGTGTCCATCCGTTTGTTTGTTTGTTTGTCTGCGTCATTTTTCTCGATACCATAACTCAAAAAGTTATGGATGGATTTTGATAAAATTAACAAGAGTTGTTAGGTATATAACAAAGAGTAGATGACTAAATTTTGGTAATGGTCCATTTGTTCGTTCGTTCGTTTGTCACTGTTTTTAATTTTATGCTTGTTAGCGCAATAACTCAAAAAATAATGATTGGATCCTTATGAAATTTATAAGAGTTGTTAGTAATGGTAAAATACATAAATGATCAAATTTTGGTGCAGATCGGTTGGTTCGTTTGTATGTTTGACTCATATTTGTCATAACGTTTGTTAACAGTATAATTCAAAAAGTTATGAACGGATCTTCAAAAAAATTGAANTCCAATATCTTTTTTATTATTCGTTTCCACAAAAAATGGATGTCATATTCGTTTTCAGCACGCCTCAATTATGCTAGAAATCACTTTCTTATACTATAACTCGGGTGGGGGATA
The DNA here is from genome assembly GCA_001587735.2 of Parhyale hawaiensis. Taxonomy (NCBI): domain Eukaryota; kingdom Metazoa; phylum Arthropoda; class Malacostraca; order Amphipoda; family Hyalidae; genus Parhyale; species Parhyale hawaiensis. The sequence continues at coordinate 2,361,335 of LQNS02278181.1, forward strand.
AGACGAATTTTTACCAAATTTGCTTCTAAACCTATAATGAAATAGTTCCCATAGCTCTTCACGAAGCAATAAAATGTACTATTATCAGCTTGACACGCAATATGAGAGAAACTGTAAGTTTTTGAAAACGGAAAATCTTACTTTAATTTATTTTAGCATTTTGGCCCATTTACTGTCTAAAATATTATTTTTCTTTCTTTTTTAACTAAAATGCCTTGTACAAAGCAGCGTAACCGCTCCTTTTGTTGGTGCTATATCCTTTCACAAGTCCTTACGACTTTTGTTCCTTTCATCGTTATAGATCGTTACGTTCTGGTGTTGATGGGAATGTTTTATAATTTGTTTCTATTTGTCAAAAGCTAGCGTTGAAGATATCTTCACAAAAACACTTTTCTTTTCTAATAAAAGATAACATGAAAAGAAAAGAGAAATGAGATGCAAGTAGTCAAAAACAGTTAATATTATGAGTAAGCGAGACGGCAGGCGATGGCACACACTAACTCTAGTAAATTCAAGGAAGCTTAATAGTCTATCAATCCTCCTTACCCAAAGGCACACTGAATTCTGCCTTTACCGCCCCCTTCTCACCTGTGCCGCCCGCTGCGACGGCACGTGTATTGCACAATAATATCCGTACCTTCCTCACAGAGATAAAAAGACCGAGGTAAATCACGCCCAGCTGATGTACAAAACGCAATAATTTCCATTTTCTAAATGCACTAGTTAACCGTCATAACTATGTTGGCTTATGAAATGTAACTGCTGAATCTTTCCTGCCGGGTAGGCGCTGCCGACCTTGCCTGCCATGACGGCACGTGCCGGATGTAAACACACCGACAATTAATACATAGGGGCCCAATTAATCCAATCCAATTATTACATTGGATGAAAGTGACATATTTTGTAACCTCTATCGTTGTTTGTGCTTACAGTTACTGATCACTAACTGCTTAACACCTTATGATCACAAAAAGCTTGTACTAGTAATTTATAGTGTAACAGGATGACCGATTGGCCTTTATGTGAAACGCAGGGAGTCCATCAATAGAATGCTTTTCTGCTGATAGGGCTATAAAGTTATGAGCACTTTATAAAATTGGGGGTTATGTTTCTAGCAGTAATGTGAAATTCTTTTCATGCAGGTCCAGTATCAACTAATTAACTGTCATGTGAATAATTTTTTAATCCATTACTGACTATGCTCTTTTGTTTGACATGAAAGTACTTTTAGTTCAAATGAAGATTCAATATCTGTAATGTGCAATTCAAATACAAATTGTACAATTTCTTTTTATTAGACAAAACACTAATAAAAAATTGCATATTTGAACTGAAAAAAAAAATTAAAAATGTCCTCAAAATGATACCATGAATTTGCAGAATAGAACCGATCCTTTATAATGTAATTCAATGAAAAGTTTCAATCTATAATAGCAATGGTAGACAGAATAATAGATATATGCATATTATCGTAGACAACAACCGTATACTTACATACACAGTATATAGCTTTTGTAGATATTTAAGCGAAAGACTTTCTTAGATTCATATCTGTGTTGCTTAAAATTGTAAAGAAAAAGGAATTCCTGCAGTATGCAAAATTCATGCTATTCATTATCAACTGCATCTTCACTTTTATCGTTCGATACCTCGTCTTTAAAATAGAACCTATTTCATTTGAAATACAATGTCTCTTAGTTAATTTAGGATCTTCTATCTGGGCAATTACAATTGACAATCCATTATACTTGCAGTGCCCTTGACAGATAATACCAAAAAATTATAGATTACTTGATCTTTTACCCCATTCGTAGGTTACACTATCAAGATACTAGCTTCACATTATCTCTACAATGGAGAAGGTTGAACTCACCAAATGTTCTTCGAACTATTCTGCTTCCCCGTCCACTTTCCTTGAGCCAGAATTGAGCTCCCGGCCTCTAGTCAAATCACAATCCTAATGTTGTGTTCATGTTTAGAGAATTTCTACGCTTTAATATTAGGAACTGTAGGCCAGAATTTCTTATTCACTTGACCAGCTCAAGCTACACTAAAACCTTCGCTTTATGGCTCTAAAGCGCCTG
>LQNS02278181.1:2370493-2383507 GCA_001587735.2 Parhyale hawaiensis
CCGAAACAAGTTTCTTTGTTCCACTGTACATATTCCGCTTCTCCATGGAGTCCCAAGTGCTCAAGTGAACAACATAAATTGCGGCACCAACTCTGCATATTAAGATACGAGATCGTCTTCCATGTAAGCGAACACTTCCCGAAGGAGCTCAACAGCGTGAGGTCCTGATACTGTGGTGCAGAATATCGTGGAACAGTTTGCATTGTTTGCAATAATTTCGTACGAAGCGGTTCGTCGTAACCAGTGCACGGAAATGTAGTAAGACTATTTCTTAGGTTCAGAGAGTGGATGATGCTTTGCATTTTGTTCGAGATATATCACGCTTGTCGCTGGTTTATGTAATTTTAGCCAGTGAACGCTCTAGCCTCTTCAGCGTGCATGCGACCAACACGAATAGTACAGTACTTCCAAGACGAAAATAGAAGCCATTTCAAGTCGGTAAATGGCAGTAAATAGACGCACCAGCAGCAGAAGGTCGCTTTAGAGCAGCGAAACACAGTGCCAAGTAGACACTTTGGAATAATGCAGCTGCCGCTGGTGGTTGAGAGTAGTTTTAGGGCCTTGTTTCGCTGATGTTGTTGAATAGTAGAAATAGCGGACCTGGGGATCGTATAACGCACCTAGTTCCCTACCGTACCCTTATATAAGATGGCTTACTTTCACCTGGGGCGGTATTGGAGTGTTTTATATAAGCGTAGCTTTTTTCGTAAGGTTTGACTGAGAAAACAGTATATAGACTAAATCTTGGATTCTTATTCAGCTCCGAAAGTTACGGGTACGTAGTGCGCAGTTCTGTGAGAAACTACCGATTTTAAGGATCACATTTCATTACTTTTTCATTTTAATCTCACAAAAAATTATGATCGAATTATTTTAACCTGAAAACACTGTATAATGAAATATATAGTTAGATTACCTTAAGTAGAAAACATTTAAAACTCTAACCAGTATGCCACTGCTTTTGTGCCCTTAGTCTAACAGGGATTCTACACATGAAATTGCGCGGTTTTTGAAAATCCTGCCCCAACAAGAGAAACTTTGAAGATGCGAGTAGTTCGCGGACGATACTACCTCCTTCGCTATATATTGCGGGCATGGCCATAGAATATTAATTATTTCTATTGTCTTTTCTACATTTTTTTCTTTACTTATCTTTTGTTCATTACCTTGAATACGTTAGATTCTTTGGACGACGTCCAGGTGACGTTATTCAACCCGTCCATCTTGTGCAGAGGTGATGGTGCATTCCGTTACCAGCGGGAGGGCTAGCAGCGAGTTATTCCTGTATAGTACGCGGCCGCTTACAGCAGGTTCGTCTTGCACTTTCAGAAAGTATACTTCAATTAAATTTTAAACTTCTCAGTTTCAGTACCGGTGGTGTTTCGTATGTGATAAGCCATTCTGTTGAACAACCTGCTCCTCCCCCTTCCGGAGCGTGAAACGATTAGAATACTTCGTGGCTATTGTATCACCACAATCGATCAGAGTTCGCACTTCACAAGTGCTCCCAATACAGTCTGGGCATCTGGCAAGAATCCGCCCCGTGACATTTACAGTAATTCCTTCTAGAATTTTTCCAACATATATGACCATGAAGCGACCAAATCCCCGTTCAACTGAGTAAATTTGAAGTTGAGCAAGCCTTTTGTGAAAGCTTATTGCATGCGTGCCTCCAATTTTAGCAGTGAACGATCTCTGGATCGCCTCAAGGGGCTCTAGCTCTTGCCGTTTGCTTCGTATCCTATATGATGAACAGTTAATGATTACCTTCACAAAGGAGGTTATGTTTTCGTCGTGTTTGTCTGTCTGTCTCTCACCATGATAAATCAAAAACTTATGAACTGATTTAGATGAAATTTACAGGGATTGTTGGGTATGTTAGGAGAAACAAATGGAGATACGTTCATCCGTTTGTTTGTTTGTCTCATTTTTCTCAATGCCATAACTCAAAAATTTATCGATGGATTTTTATGAAATTAACATTAGTTGTCAGGTAATAACAAAGAGTAAGTAGCCAATTTTTGGTAATGATCCGTTTGTTCGTTCGTTCGTTGGTTTGTCACTGTTTTTAATTTTATACTTGTTAGCACAATAAATAAAAAAAGAATGAATGGATCTTTATGAAATTTGTAGAGGTTGTTAGTAATTTAAAAAGACATAAATGATCAAATTTTGGTGCCGATCGGTTTGTCCGTTTGTATGTTTGACTCATGTTTGTCATAACGTTCGTTAGCAGTATGACTCTAAAAGTTATGAGCAGATCTCCAAGAAAATTGCACAAGCTGTTATTACTATCAAAAGGCACGAATGATTAGACTTTGGAGTTTATACATAGAAAATTATGGTTTCAAAGCCAATTTGAATTTTTTCCTACCGTTGCCTCCCTTGGCGGAAGTATGCGCTCTCATAGTGCTCTAGTTTGTTATTGAAGACTGAATATTGTTTCATTCTGGGTGAACTACGAAGGAATGTCCATTGCCCGGTCTCGGAGTTCTACGAGCTGTTGTTTATTTTCTTAAGCTAGTGCGCTGATCAGCTACTACAACCAGTACAAGTTAGAGACCTCGCAGACCCACACGGCCTGCAGCACAGCACAACCATCACGAAGAAGGTCAAAGAGGCACTGTACCCCGAGAAAACGATATCTGCAGTTCACGGACACCTGAGTCTAACACCCCACAGTCACCAATACGATATTCCCCTATAGCATTGCTTTACTTCTGCCGGCTGCATATGCTTCTTATAATAATATAAAATCAAGCTCTTCCAAGAACAGAGTATCAGCAGACGTTGTGCTCCTACAGCTCAAAATTTATCGCTTGATTTTCATGATCGATATTACGGCATTGGAAGATGCTGGTACGAAGCGAGAGCGAGGATGCCTAGGTGGCGGTGCGGGCCTGATCCTCTCGTGTGTCCGCGCGTGTCTGTTCACGGCTCAGTGCTTCACAGACTCTTGTCGCTGTGGTTGCGCGTGCTGGGGTTTCCGAAGGACTCTTCTTGGTTTATGTTTGTCAGAAGTTTAACTCGTGTGCAACCCACTTCATCAAGTAACAATAGGCATCTATTCTGAAAAGTGTTGCTGCTAGTACCACTGGAAGATAGACATGAAAAACTTTTTTATAATGGCGCAAAACTTATTGCTTAATGGTTTAACCGCACAGGGAATCAGTGTCAGGTATCACACAGTGCCATACCCATAGAAATGTTTTTTTTTTTTTTCAATTGGTACCGTATAAAGTTAAATATTATCGTAAATTTCATATAGGTTCAGGCTAAAGGTGTCTATTATTTTACGGTTGTTGAGTGGGATAATTCACGAGACTCGGTTGTTAACACACACTCGATAAACAGATGATCACTGATATTCTTATCAAGAAAAGTTAAAATATCCCAGTCTCAAGATAATGCAAAGAATGAGTACAAGAAAGACTCATAATTTGGTCATGAGCGGGGTCACCGCAAAGGCTGCACATTTAACTATAGAAGATATTGCATTATTTATGCGCCATGTTTGTGAGCGTGTAAGTCAAATGTCGCCCAGCTCAGTATTATTGGTTTCTCTCTGTGGGTCCGCCACTCTGGCCGTTTGAAGTCTGTCATCAGTCTCCCCGTGTATGTCTAGCGCTCGTCTCATCTTCAGTCACTCAAAAGTCTTTAGATCCTGCAGAGCTGGTGGCTTTGCAAATCTGAAGCCTTTCCTTTAAAATGAGATATCGAGTTGGAGGCATCTAGGTTACGAGAACACTTCTGTGTTATGATAAATTTTATGCAGCTATTGATTGCTATGTATAATGCCTGATCAACATCAACTTCTAATTACTCCACAATGAAATAATTTTTAGAATGACACCGGACGGTTCCTAAGAACGATAGTATGATAAAAGCATGTATAATTTTACAATCTGTAGTAACGAAGCAAAAGAGAGAATGTCTAAACGATGGTGTCGCTGTCTACATGTGCGTACCCACGAGGCCAGGGAGCCGTGATTCAAGTTGATTGTCGCCCCTCGGGCTGTGTCTTTCTGGCACAGCGCCAGACATTCTGTTATCGCGTGAGGTTATGCTGTGTTGCGGATTGCGGGTTTCCGCTATTACTTTAATTTGCCGTATGTTGTTGCTTACATTCAACTGTGAACAGTATTTCTTTGAATAAGAGCACACTGGGAAGATAACCTTGTAACTCGAGACAGTTCCATTACGATAAGCTAAGTTTATTATCGCTACCCTCTTTGAAAATTGAGCAATGAGCGTTGGTTTCGCTACCTTGATTCTCGTAACAGAAGTTAACATAAACCGATCACTATTGAGAAAACGTATGCTTATGGGTAATCGGTTGTGGAATAAGGCCCGTAACAACCAAACGAGGCGTAACAACGCTCATCGTTTCAGTTTTTTGAGGAAGCTGTGAGTGTTGTAAATATAGCTACTAATAAGAGCAGTGACTAATAATATTTACCAGCATTATTGTATTGTTAAACGCTAGTAGTTTCCTGTATGAGTTACTGATAGCGCTTAATAATAAAAGTTCATAAGAAAAGTTACTTTCTCAACTATACGAGGAGTGTAGCTGATGAAGCAAAGTACCTAGTAGCCTTGAGAAGCCACACAAGACCAATGGCTACGGACCACCTGTTGACTCTACGGTCTTCAAAATCTACAGTGACGTACCAGATGTTTGTCTGTAATCCCTCCAAACATCAAGTCACCAGTGTTGACAGATCTAAAGTACCGATACTTTATTTCCACACTTCATACTTCGGCTCCTCACTTCATGCAGCACTGACCAACCATCCCTAGTATATGCAATCCCACCTTTACTTCTGTACGCTACATCATCCACAAGTGACCATCACTGCTACATGCCATCCCTATCTATGCTTCTGCACGCCACATCACGCTGACCTGACCATCACTAAAGTATGTCATCCAATCAAGTCTAACTTTCACAGGAGGCTATAAACACGTTCTGGTGGCCACAAGAGCGACCTCTGACGGCAGATTATGGCAGCGTTACGGTCGCCTCTGCATGCCTGTCACATCATANGCTGACCTGACCATCACTAAAGTATGTCATCCAATCAAGTCTAACTTTCACAGGAGGCTATAAACACGTTCTGGTGGCCACAAGAGCGACCTCTGACGGCAGATTATGGCAGCGTTACGGTCGCCTCTGCATGCCTGTCACATCATAGATGGTCTTCTTCGGTAAAGAATCTTCATTGAAAGTGGGTCGCTTCAAATGTCTCTGGAACTTCTGAAAATGGGCCTGTGATCCTCCTGTGCTAAAAATTACAAGCATTAAAATTTGATGTACATACATCTATATATATTAATAGGAAATATGTTTTTATACTCACATCGTCACTTCTATGTTGTGTTCATTTATTCAACAAAGTACAAAAAAATACAGTAAATTAGAATAGAATAAAATATAGGTTATTAAATTACATTAGGTAACTGGCAGTTGACGGACAAACAGGCCTACTCCCAGGCAGCAGCAGGGAAGTAAGTACAGGGACTCGATGAGCTATTGCCATTAAATCAGAATCGTGGAGATATCTGTGGGGAAATGAAGAAGAGGATAAACTCAGCTAAAGAGTAGATCGCGCAAGCACAATTAATTGCTACAGATCCGGGAAGCTCGGAGACTGTAAGTTAGTTGGGAATGAAATACATACAATGGGTTACGGTCTCTTAGAATCTTCGGACATCAACAGTTTGGGACTCCAGGAGGAGGAGGAGGAGGAGGAGGAAGAGTCTGTAACTGTGGAGGATGTAGCTCCCAATGGTCGTCAAAACTATTTTTGAATGTGTTGACTGTCTCCTGACCGACAATTTCGGAAGTGAGGCTATTTCAGATATTCACTATGAAATACGGAAAGAACTGTTGGCTTACGGTTGTGTTCGAGCCTTATATTTGAGTTTTTGTTCGTTGCTCCGTAGGCAATCATTAATGTCGCTGTAAAAAAGTCCTATTGTAGGCTTATCGTTGAAGTCATACAAGTGCTTCAATATTCCTATATGTTGAATCCAGAGTCATTTCTGTTCTAGAGAGATAAATCTCGCTTCCTGTAGGCGATATTCGTATGGCTTGTTTAGCAGCTGAGGTATAAAAATTATTGCTCTGTGTAGGATTCGTACCATTTTACGGCTATCGTTGCTCATGTGTGGCGCCCAGATTCAAATAGCTAGTGTTTTTAAGGCTACTAGGATGAAATATACCCACTAGTTAAGGCTCCAGCTATACTAGATGATATTTTACTATTTATTTGTCACAGTATTTTTTTGTTTAGAAATTCTTAATGCATAGCTGAGCACTGCGTTTTTTGTGACATTATCGATTTCTTGCGCTCTTCTTTTTGCAAAGTGTTTCTTTGGAGATTTTTGACCAGAGGCTTTTCGACCGTCATAATATCAATATTTTGAGCTATCACCTGTCCCCCTTTAACTAAAAACCCATATAATGGTGGAAACCCAGCAAGGGAAATTTCTACATTGCTACTTTTCTGCCCAGCTGAAAAAAAGATGCATCGGGTCCAGCACAAATCCTACTACACTTCTTCATTTTTACGCGATTGTGATCAACTTTAACCCTAATTAAGCCGACGCACCGAGCAAAGAGTTATAGGGAACGAATTCTGCGTAACACGCAATTGAAATTGATCCGTTTCAGGCAATTACCATTGGCAGTAAATAGTGGCAAGGAGGTATGTATGTACGTACGCAACAATGATGGGTAGCTAAAGGAATCGAGATATTTCCTCTTTTCCTCCAGACCCACAACAACTCGCCAACTGACTAACAGCAGTGGGACAGCCGTCTACAGAACCACAGACAAGTCGAGGAAGAGTGAAGGCATTAAGAATGGAACTTCTCGTCCAGGCAGACCCTGAATTAAAATCACTATCCTATGGTAAATTACAAAAATTCAAATAGAAGTCGACACGAGCTAACTAAAATTTGACGTTTCGGGAGTTTTATCCCATTTTCAAAAACTTAATAAAATCTTGAGGATATCTAACAATAAAACTTTTTTTTTATTTAATAGGACCTAAAATGTGGTGATGCTAGCGTTGTGGGACCTAGAGGGCGAATGACACGGTGCGATATGGGGACAGACAATGCAATCTCACGTTCACCTTCATCAATGGACGGTCAGCTAATAGTTCGGTCATGGTCTCGTCTTCATGCTACCAATTTTTCTTAATCAGCACGACGTACGAACCTAACATTCGTTCATCAAGTTGAACACGCGATTGTAGAGGGTGACTCTGGTATTTGGTAGCCTTGGAAACTAAATTCAGACAGAAGCTAATTCAACAGGCAAAAACAGAGAAGCAAAAAATATCTGAGGCCATAGTGTCCAGTAGCGTTAACAGGGATTGAGACAAGAGCTTGAGTCGCCTAGAAAAGCCCTTGCTGGCTGTTCGTAAGCAAGAACTACAGCAACAGCGATATGTATACTTAATGATTTAAAGAACCAAGTTATCGCATTGTCCCTTACTCAGATAAAAACACCTTCACAGTGAATCCGGTCTTGAACAGAACAATCGCATTGTTAGTGTTGGCTAGGTTACACCAGATTTGTGCTACGTATCTGCAGCCGTTCACTCCGCCCGTGTGATGATTGTACCTCTGTGAGAAAGGGTAACATTCGCAAAGCTAAAGATTTTGAAGTGTGTACACACTACTTCGAAGAATAAATAAAAAAAGAGGAATCGGCGTTCTGACGACTCTTGAACCTCGTTGTCATTGCTGATGGCGAAAGTACAGTGCATAACAGTAATTCAGAAGTACATAATTAAAATATTTCAAATAACAATATTTGTCTTATTATACTCAGAGCATCTTCATTTTGACCGTTGAGCGCAAATTTACAACGCATAATAAGATATTTAAAAAAGCCAATACTATTATCGCAATGAAATAGTTTGAGGCATTTCTTACGGGTCGGCAGCAGCAAGTGGAGCTTGAAGGAGAGACGAACTACTGGATGCAGGTATCGTCAGCAGTTCCACAAGGTAGCGTGCTTGGCCCACTTCCGTTCACATTTTACATCGATTATCTAGATCTTAATCTGTAGTAAAATCAGTAGATTTTCGGATGTTACTAAACTATGTCACTTTTCCACGAAAAGAGCTGAGCTCTAACAAGACCTTGACCATTTCATGGAATGGAGAACAACGTGGCAGATGAGCTTTAATATCGACAAATGTTCAGTAATGCACGTAAGACCGGAAAACCCTTCAACCCAATTGAAAATGAACGAGGCAGAATTGGTTGCTCTCACCCAACAACGTAACTTGGGAATAACTATTACAAACAAACTAAAACACAGTCAGCAAGTTGACAAGAGTGTTAAAATGGTGAGATTCATCACCAGAAATTTTGAATATAAGTTCAAGGATATCAACATTCTTTTATTCACGAGTTAGTGCTCCCACACTTAGAATTTTCTGTTCAATTCTGGTCGCCACATCTGGATAAAGATATCGATGACGTGGAAAGAGTCCAACGCAGAACAAGAAATTTGTTACCTCAGCTGGGAAACAAGCCGTATGAATGCAGCCTAAAAGAACTGGGCCTGATTTCTCTCGAGCAAAGACAACTCAGGGGGTAGCTAATAGAAACATTCAAGTATCTATATGACTTCAACGACAGTACCTATAACGGAACTCTTTGAAAGAGACGTTACTGATCGCCTGTGAAGCAACGGTCAAAAATTCAAGCGTAAAGCTCGAAGAAAAATTGTAAGTCAGCAGTTCTTTTCGTATTTCATTGTCAGCATTTGCAGTAGACTGCCTGCCGACGTTGTCGGCGCGGAGACAGTCAACGCGATTAAAAATCGTCCTGACATACATCGAGAGAGACAGCCTCCACAGCTCTAGGAATCGCAAACTCTTAACGGCCAAACTTGCGAGGCCACCTTAATCCACCTTCTCTCTTCCGCTCCAACTACACAGTTTGACGTCTCTAAGTTCCGCATATCAGCGGCTATTTATCTTGCTTTCGTGAGTGCACGATCGTCTCTTTGGCTGAGAATCTTCCACCCTTTTCTTCTTTTTTCCTCAGTCATCTATATCCTACCGACATAATGGCAATATCTCATAGAGGGCAGGCGTAAACTCCGGTGTCTCTTCGGGAATGGGCCCATTGGTTCGGCTACTGCCGCCTATCTAATCTAATCCAAATACAGAGTTACAAGGCAGTTGACTGAACAGCCTAGAGTAAATGAAGCAGACCCATGCCTGTAAGGCCTCCAAAAAACGACCGTAGGGCGGATAAGGCTACACATAAGAGAAGGCAGAGTCCAGCTCTGTGTAGAAGCTCGTTTATGATGGACTGGTATTTAATAGAGGATTTTTTCTTGAGCGAAGTATATTCTGCAAAAAATTAGAATTAGCTGGGAATCATCATGCAGAACGTGTTGAAACACTTTAGCCTGAGCAGCCCTCTGACGTCATTAATTATTCATACTTCCAGAGGGCGTAGATTAATCAACATTATAATATCTGCCAAGGTCTCCTTAACTTCATTTTATCCTGCCATTTTTCATAACCGTTGTGACATTTGCTTGAATGCGTTAGCGATACGATTGTTTGACACTGATCAGATTAATGGTCGTTTCTACACTTGAGTTGCTCGACAGTATTTATAAGATTCTTGCTCAAGTTTTCATAGTCCATAATTAGAATTAAAATTGCTTTATGCATATAGGACTAAATGATCTGTAACATTACATTCTTAGTTCGTAATGTGAATTATGATTGTTTGGTGCATGTTTTATAGGACTTGTATTCAACTTTTACCAGTTCATAATACGCACTTTGATTATTTGTTGATACGTATATGACTGAGTGATTTGCGAGATTTATGTCTGAATGTGAAGAGACCATAAGAATAACGGTTATTTTTTGTAGGTAAATTAAATAAATACATATACATTTTATTAGGTGCACGTAGGAATATGGTACAAATGGACGAGTCACAGCTTATCACTACAGTAGAGTTACATTAGATACAAAGGTTGAGTATTACTATCATTACATACTGACCTCTGTTTGGTTACAGTGAGGGCTGTCGTCGGCTGTACATGTTAGCTGGTTTGTGGCCAGGTCTATTACGGATCACCTCGAATAAAAAGTTATCAGATTTCTCTAGCCTAATCTGGAGCTTGAGAGAGCATTCCCTTGTAATAACTTTGAGGCAGTCAGTAAAGTTTTGAGCAAATATATATGATGCCTGCACTAATTGACCTCGGCACATTCATTAGCCAACATAATATGCCACTATAGGCTACACGCAGGCGTCCAATATACTTCTGCTTAAAGTTCGACCAAATCAAGTTACGGTACAGAGGATAGCAGCAGCTCCGAAACAGTTGGTATTTGACCTCTTCAGAGCAGTGACCAAACTTCATGAATAGAGAGTTGCCGACTTTGTCGTACCGAGGCCCGGGTCCGAGGCACACCCATAAACACCTACCTATACTTCCATCCTAATCCGGATTAGGTCAAGATTAACTTCTTCGGTTCCGGTGAAGGAAATTGGTTTCACTGTATAATAGTGTATATGTTTAAAACATGTATATTGACATTCCTTCGTTTCTGAACTAGACTATCATCTTACATTGTTAATTTCGAAAGCTGTTGGCACATTGACACACAAAATGGGTAGTAGGTTTCTACATTGTGATATTGTTTCAGGTGACAGTACTATAACACTTTTAACTTCATTGTCAGTATAGTGAAAGCAGCGCCAGGGGCAGCTGATACGACAACTGCGGGGAGCGCGCCTGCCTACATATTTTTTGTTCTATATTCTGGTTATCACAAAAATTCGTTAGTGATAAGAGGTAAGAGAAGCTGTTCAAATAAGTGAGTTCGACATCTTTGAGATGAGTGACTTTATTGATGGGCAAGTTACTTCTCCTACGTTTAATGTACATGCAGACGGTTCTGAGAGTATTTATATTCAGTACAATTATTCTACTGCTTTCGTTCTCGCTCATTCAAAGCAAAGTTTACAGCCAACTGGAATGGGAGAGCCAAGAACCTTGTCATGAGCGCAACTGAGAACATTTACTGCCTCATTTATAAAATTCATACCTCACTTTGCTGTGTTGCGACCCTGTCTATTTTCTGAAAATTAAGCCGGCTCCTGGGCTTGGAGGCATAGAGATCCAGAAACAGACTTCGCTTCTTTTGTGTATTTATTGTCAAGGGTCATAGAGCACATGGGTGGATAAGTGGACAGCAGCAAGTCTCCAAAAAAAGGCACAAATAAATTGGCCTACTCAATTAGAAGCTCAATTACCTTCAATTACCCTCGAGGACAATTATCCCCCTCGGTTCAACTACCCTCGAGGACAATTAACTCCCTCGGTCAACTACCTTCGAGGACAATTAACCCCCTCGGTTCAACTACCCTCAAGGATAATTAACTCTCGCGGTCAACTGCCCTCGAGGACAATTAACACCGCGGTCAACTACCCTCGAGGACAATTAACCCCCTCGGTTCAACTACCCTCGAGGACAATTAACCCCTCGGTTCAACTACCCTCGAGGACAATTAACCTCCGTGGTTCAACTACCCTCGAGACAATTACCCCTTGGACATTAACCCCATAGGAAAATTATCCCCTCGGGCAATATCTCTGGTGTAAAGACCCATCCGCTTATAAACTACGGAATATCTCAACACCAGTTTACTGCCCAGAACTCTTCATAGCTGTTAGTAAGTGTTGTAAATGTTATAATTTATGGTTGAATTAGATTACATTAGACTGTTCTAGGTAAGAGAGATTAGATTAGGTGACTTTAGGTTAGGCTAAAAATGGTTAGGTTAGGGCTGGATATGCTAGCTTAGGCTAGGTTTTGTTAGGTTAAGCATAGTTCACTTACCTATAAGTATAGTTACGTTTAGTTAGGTTAATTTCGATTAATAATGTTGTGTAACATTAGGTAAGGCAAGGTTTGGTTAGGAAAGAATTGGTTAGGTATTTGTTAAGTTCATAGTTAAGCTCAGTAACGTTGGGTTTGAGTATATTATGCTACGTGAGCAATGATTAAGCGATACTAGGCTACGTTACGTTATTTTTTTTCCTAAAAACTTTTTAATGACACGGGTTTCGATTGACAAATTTTCATTTTTTATTTTGCAAATAACCTATATGTACAGAAGAATTGCATTCCTAGTGATTCTATGACTGGCACTGATTGAACGGCGTAATTATCCAAGGGGTAATTACATAAGGATTAATAATCCCAGAGGTAACTGTCCCCGGAGGTAATTGTCCGTGGGGGTAATTGTGCACGGGGTGTTTTTTCCAAGACCCCAACAGGGCGTTGCCGCCCGTCTCTCCTAAACTGACTCATAATTTGGCCAACGAAGAAAGTCAGGACGTGTCTATTGTGTCCTGATGTGGAGCTGCTTAATCATAGACTTTCCTTCTGATAGACACACTCACGAGGTCCAGCCCTTGTGAAGTTAGCTCAACCTTATAGGTTTCTCTGCTTTTGGATAATTTGCCTTCTTTTAAAATAAAATCGTTAGGCCCTCCCGATTTCTGTTTCCATGGGAGCGCTAACTAGCCTTAGATTTCTCAAAATTACCAACCGTATGCTCGCTCGCTGTGGGCTAACGTCAACAAATAATAACTCTCTAAGCTCTCTTGCAACTGTATATAAGTACCAAGCTATTTAGCATTACCCGCTTTCCAAAAATAGACCATCCTACTTAAATGACTACTATATGGCATTGCGGCCGAACTTACACATTAAGAACAGCTGATGCAGAAATTAATACCAAAATAAATCGATATTATAACTAACGAGCGTCGATCACGGTAGCTGAGAACATAGTAGCTTTAACATTGTTTTGCTTCATCTCTGATTGCACGCTCTTCTCAAAAGTAACAGATATTAAAGATGAACAAAAGGGCGTAGACCTTGTGTATCTAGACTTCCAAAAGGCTTTTGACAAAGTCCCCCATATGCGGCTAATGAAAAA
>LQNS02278181.1:2386583-2398664 GCA_001587735.2 Parhyale hawaiensis
ATTTTCCAAACGATGTCAAGAAGTCAGACCAAGCAAATAATGAACTGGAAAATTCATTTGGTTCCTGCCAGCCACATCTTCCGCCAATTAATTGCGAGCGAAATTCACTAATTTTAGCTTAGATGAACTAGAGAGACCGTCAAGCGCAGGCGCCATCTTCTGTTTTTGGGGTAAAGTTTTTCATGTCATTGCAGGACTGCTGAATTATAGATACCTATATATATATCATGCATCAGTAATGTTGAAGTTTAATTTTTGGTGGAATTATTTAGAACAATTGTTCCTTTTAGAATAATACACTTGCGTTATTGCTTTAATTACAAAAATTTTCAGTCTTAAGCTTCAATCTCATTCTTGCTATAGTAAGCCAGTGATATCATTGCAGTAATAATTTTAATCACATCCGCCAAGGGGGTAACGTCTTTGTCGTGTTTGCTTGTCTGTCTATTTGTTTGTTTGTCACTAGGATTGCTTAAAAAGTTATGTACGGATCTTTACAAAATGTACAGGGATTGTTAGGCATGATAACAGTAACAGATGATTTACTTTTGATGTAAATCAGTTCATTTGTTTGTTCGCCTATTTTTTCTTAAGGCCATAACTCAAAAAGTTATGGACGCATTTTTATGAAATTTACATGAGTTGTTAGGTATATTTTTGGGATGATCGATTTGTTCGCTCGTGTGTTTGTCGCTGTGTTTGATTTTATGCTTGTTAGCCCAATAACTAAATAAGTTATGGATGGATCTATATGAAGTCTACAGGAGTTGTTAGTAATGTTAAAAGACATAAATGATTAAATTTTGGTGATGACCAGTTGGTCCGTTTGTGTGTTTCAGTTATGTTTGCCAAAATGATTGTTAACAGCATAACTAAAAAAGTTACGAACTGATCGTCAAGAAAATTACAGAAATTGTCAATACTATCAACAGGCTCAAATGATCAGATTTTTTTTTGTTGATACAAAGAAAATCAGAACTAATTTAAATTTTTCGTTACCGTTGCCTCTCTTGACTGAGGGATGTGCTTTCAGAGTGCTCTCTAGGTTTTCTGTGTCATCACTATACAACGAAAAACTTTTGATTTTACCTTTAATCCACACAACTGAGAATTGCAAATAAAAACATTTTGTTAAAGCCAATTTAGGGTCATTTTTGTATTTGAGCCCGTTGCAATATTTCAGATTGTACGTGTCCTTACAAATGTCAAACGACAGTTTCGAAATACTAGGGTTCAAATTAGTATTTTTTGTAGTTTTGATAGTAGTTTTTGTGAGAATGTATGTTGTATTGTATACAGGCCAACAAGTGAAGAAACGTCATGGTGGCTAAACAAGCTAGTATAGAGGAACACTATGGCGCTAAGGAAACAAGTGGAGGAACACTTTGGTGTCAGAGCAAACAAGTGGAGATATATTATAACATCCATGCAAAAAAGGGGAGGTAAATGGTTTTCATCACACAAATGGAGGAAGAGTGTGGTGCTCAACGGCATGAGTGGGCGAATTGCTTGGTGTCCACACAAACATATAAAGCAACTGCAAGTGAACGAACATTATGGTGGCCAGACAGACGAGTGGTGGTTGGTAGAACAGAGGAGGATAATTCGTGCCCTATGCAAAGCTAAGTCATCTTTTTTAATATCTGCCAAGGGCGCTAACCATTAATCATTCTTTATTGGGGCATATTTCTCAACACTAATTGCGCCACTAAATGCTCCATTTGTCATGATAGCAAGACAATGTTCACCTTAACGTCTTTTATTCGGAGACGCAAATTGCTTATTACCACCAAAATCTTATTCTTCCATTGTACTAGAACTACTTAAATCGAAGGGGTGATTTGCAAATAAGTTACCGGGGCACATGGTTCTTATATATGACATAATTTCTTTCTTATTGTACTACATCACTGTTGTTAAACAGTTCGAAAATCTGTAAAATTCATGAGTAAGAACTCAGTGTCCCCTTGGTTTATAATTGTGTAATAGAGAGATAAATATTCTATAACCAAGGTGTGCATTTTTGTAGTCTTATGGAATGAACAAGTATGATCATTATTTTAAAACCCTCACATGACAGCACGGTTCCTCTTTGTTTGGATAGCCAAAGTGTGCATTTAAAACGAGGTCTTATGCTGTTAAAAGGGCAGGATACGTTCTAGACGGCGAGCCTAAAACGCTGTTTCCCCTAGTTAATACCTATATGTATCTGTACTGACTGGGGTGATGTTCTAAAGCCAAAATGTGCGTTTTTGTAGGTTCTTTCGTCGCTGAAGATTCACGAGATTATA
The DNA here is from genome assembly GCA_001587735.2 of Parhyale hawaiensis. Classification (NCBI taxonomy): domain Eukaryota; kingdom Metazoa; phylum Arthropoda; class Malacostraca; order Amphipoda; family Hyalidae; genus Parhyale; species Parhyale hawaiensis. Next base: position 2,388,875 of record LQNS02278181.1, read on the forward strand.
AGAAATACATGCTTGAAATCTCAGATACTCCCTCGTTAAATTCGCACCTCCGAGGGCGCTGGTCAACAGCACAGGCGTGTTTTTACATCCCACGGTATAAAAAGTGAGAATTTTTTGTAGAATACATACGTGAACTCTCCTTTGTTGTCTCCCTGTTTGAAATGTTTGTTTGACCGTTTGAGGGCACTACTGTCAGTATTTTTACATCTTACGTTGTAAAAGCGAGGGGATTTTGTAGAATTCTAGCGTAAAATCTCGCTGCCCCCGTTTATATTGTATAAGCGGTAACGTTTCAGATCAGTGCTCGAGAGCCAAGCTGTGTTGCGTCTGTCGTCCAAATGAACGTGCGAATCTTTGGAACAAAACAAGCTATAAGCTCCCAGCAGTGCTTTTTCTCCGGCAAAATCCGTGTGGCAGGGCAGCTTTTTAACTAGTTGCTCATAAGAGCGATAAACTTGGGAGGTGTTGAATTGTAAATGCGAGCTCCTGTGAAGCCCCGAAGTGAAAGAAAATTCGTTTGGCTGTTTCGAGCCGTACACGGGTTTGAGAGTGTCCCAAGCGCTCTTGTACAAGCATAGCATCTTTTGTGGACTGAACGGGAATGTTCCCATTGAGATTTGATGCTTGGAAACTTGTACTCTGCTAAAAGAGCAAGTTCCGTCCGTAAAGTTGCTTTTAGCTTGATCTAGCGCTATCGTGATTTATAACTGCCAAAGTTTATGATAATTCTGAAATAAGATGAAAAAGAGGCTTACTAGCAGCGAAAGTAAATTGGCAGCTCCATAGGATGGGCTATACCTATAATAATTGCAGTCGTCCAAATCTTTGTTCCTAAATTGTTAGGCTCATTCATGATACACGGTATGCGATGTGGTAATATAATAAGAATTTGTAGGAATAGCTGAAATTCAGTAATGAATTACTCTTGAACTTGAAACTACTTAGAAAAGACGTGGACCCATGCAGGAAAAAATTCACACAATAATCTGTATGTTGGCTTAATATAGGCCAGTACGGAGGCATTGGATCTGTAGGGGTGGCTCTTGTGTCGCATAGATGCGTTTTCTCTCCATTGGTACGAAGTCTTTGTTCTTGAGACTGTAGTGGCTTCGTTCTCCTTTTAAGTTCTACTATCCAGCCTCCTCTTCCTTTCACGTGCAACTTCCACAGTGAGAGGCAGGAGTGAAATCTTGAGTAAAACACTATAATAAACCTGAATGCAACTCCAGTCAGCTTATATGCAATCTGAGCGTACCGTAATCATGATACTACTTTTCAAGTTCAAATATTTGGTTGATTGAAATACATAAATCGTGGGTTATCTTGCTTAAGACTCGGGCGTAAAGTATATAAATAAATACACGAAGCGTTTTTTATATAATAGGATCTAGGAGTTTCGCTTATTGAGTCTTATTAAAGCTTTGAATTCACAAATTACATAATCATCACCAGCGGACAAAGGGACAGTGGTGATGTTCTCAAATGAAGATTTAAGTATATATATTTGTATATTTGTGTGTCCATCCAATAAGTGGTCGAAGGAATTTAGCAATCTTCATAATTTTTTGTAGCAAGTTTGGTGGGTTGACCCAGATGTGAACCATGCCAAGAAACCAGACCTAGCTGACCATAGAAAATGAGGGCATTGAATATTCCTCCACTGGGACAACTTTGCCTCCAGCGCGGCAGATCGTGTAGAGAATGGGGCGTTCTAATTTTTTCCTATGTAATTATTGAAGAGCTAATCCATGGAATGAATGTAGCTGGGCCATAGCCTCGTTCATCAAGAATGACTTCGTTGAATTTACTCACTACTGCGAGTGATGGTCTTACGCCACCGAGGTGTTTTAGTTATACACTGCTAGAGTTCTCGCGACAGCGACCTAGTCAGATTATCATGTGAGATGAATGCTCTCTGTTTAAATTTTTCTGTGCGGTGTACTCCTTATCTTAGCTAACGTGTGAAGAAAATTTTATTTGCAATCACTACAGTTCAACTGAATTGAACTCCCGGAGCATATCTAGGAGGTTAGATGTCGAACTAATAAGTTCGGTCGGTGCTTCGTGCCCTGGTCTGTTGGGGTTTGGAATTCTTTGCCGGCATCGGCTTTCGGTCGTGTTGGCCTGCCGGCAATTAAGACAGAAGTTAATGGCTTTTAGTCGGGTTTCCTTTAGCAGCGTTTCGGGCTTCCCGGTGTTGCAATGTGTTTCATTTGGGTTGTGCAACCTGTCCGTGGTGGCCCGTGCATGAAGTTTTAGTAACACTTTATTGTTCTCTCGCCACATCATCCACAAAGTTATCAAATCTACAATAAAAAATCAAAAACGTGCCCAACTGGAAGTGTGATTTACACTTATAGGGCAAAATAACAATATATCAATTTAAAGACACGGAAACACGATGCCTAAGACAACGAGATAATGACAATGAAATAATTTCAATAGGAGGAAAGTCTCGAGCTCCAAAAAAAAAGCGACTGCTTCGTAAAATCAAGAAAGCAAGTTGAAATAAATATTCTCTGCGTCTACTACACCGAGAAAATTCTCTTCCCCACTCCTCGGCAACATCTTCTACAAATTTATACATCATCACTTGAAAGCAAATACGTTTTCGATGAAAGGAAAAATATGTAATATCTCTTAACATTGTAATTAAGTTATGCATTATGACTTAATGTTTATTGGAGAAAATTTTATCACAATCCGATAATTACTTTATAAGTAATAAACTGATTGATGTCAGTGTTGTTTCCGTTCCTTGTATTATTACCGCTACTTTCTAATTATAAAATTTTACACGTAGAATATTCAATTTTCATTTGAGAAGCCTTCCGATGAATTAAAAATGCAGACAGCGGTGGTTTTCGTGAAGTGTTCATTTTTTATTCTTGACGAAAACTGCTCGGATGAAACGAAGCAGAGACCAGCAGAAACAATTTTTTAACAGAGCGGTCACTCTAGCAAATACTAGACAGGCCGATGGGTCACCATCACCATCTTGTATGGTTTTGCAAAAAACATAGGTTTTCATCTGGTCATAGACAACACGCCCGTTGACGCCGTTCACTCCAGCCTGTACGGGTCACCATCACAACCTTCTTTGTAACTCAAAGGAATATGCAACACTCTGCCTGTAAGTAAGTAGAAATATATAAATGTGACGTAGTCCTGTTGTATTCCTGTATCACCTCTAAATTTACTGTGCAGAATTCATGCAACCGAACTAAGGTTCATTTTCCGTATATTGGATACAGCCGAAGTAAATATTCAATGCTTGAATTTTGCCCCATCATAAAAAGAAGAATCGGTACGGAAGAAGTAAATAAATAAGTAAATAAACAAGGAAATGAACAAATTAATACATAAGTAACTAAAGTTCACGGATTTTTAGTGAAATAAGATAGATAGATTAAAATAGTCATATTAATTAATGTTGTGCGCGAACGATGGATTTGCGCAATCGATCGATAGCGCTGCGCAAACGATGAATATTGTAGGTATTAGGCCGTAATTTCGGGTAAGTTGGACTATATTCGGGTTTAATGTCGGGTAGGTTAGGGGAGGCAAGGACTGTTTTTTTTTCATTTTAAAATTTGAACGATCGATCGCTTGCGCAGCTCGATCGATCGATCGCGCAAATCCATCGATCGTGCACAACATTAACACACCATGGTATTTCTTAAATTGTTTTCAGGGAAAACGAAAAAAAAAATATGCAGAATTGTTTAGATTATACACGAGATTCGTGGCCTAAAATGCGGCAGAGGCTAAGGTTTCTTATTCGGACTGCTCTCGACAGCATAGAAAGACAACACTGTTTAGTTGTTAATGCGTTCTTTTTTTGATTGGATACTCAAACGTTTCCAAAATTTGCAGGATTGCAACTGTATTGCCGAGGGCACGAATATGGTGGCATTACGGCTGAAGGTTCTATTTTGTTGTTAAACTGAATAATTTAGCCTCATTAACATATTTAACTACACAATGTTTGAGGGTTTAAATCCCTTTTATCTTAATTTATTTACGATCAATTAACAAGCAGCAACAAAATGGAAGACGTGATATGAGTACTGCTTCAGAGAAGTGCTTATTATATCTTTGCTCCAGTTTACGAAGTGCTTGACAACCTATACCCTAATGTACACAACTCCTCATAGCCTTTGTTGAAAAAGTTCAGTTTTAGTTTAATTTTTCAACACAAGATACTGTCTAACAAACTAATTAGGGCCTAAGACGCTCACCTACTAAATGTCTAGAGCAACTGAAGGATAATTTGAAACATCGATCGAAAGTATGGCCTAGCAGTGAGCAGTCAGAGCGTTTACGTCCACAAAGACCAATGAGTAGTGACACACTCGTATCTAACAGTATGACTCTAAAGTTGATGCTTCTTGTCTTTGAAATCTAGAACTACGGACGCATAGTGGTGGGATTTAAAACCCTTTTTCAAAATGGTCATGATAATCGTACAATGTAAGTTCCATTATGTAACTCCCAATGTCACCAATTGATAACAATTACGAAAAATAATCTTCATTTTTTAGAAAACGATTAATCATTAGTGCTATAGGCTTAGTTAGGTGTACAACTTTTGCCTGATAACTTTTCTTGATCATAAAAGGTTGTCTTGCACCTCACTTGTTTTCACCCTCAGTGGTCGTAACTGATAAATTTTATATTCCTATTCACTTAATTTTGCTGTGCGTAAGATACCGCGTCTCACATTAAGTATCGTCATTGAACCATCGTGAACAGCAGAATTTACACTTACTACACAGCTTGCAAGATGTCCAAAACATCACATTGGGCAGCAACGGTCTTAAACTATAGAATTTACAATTTAAGACACGAGCTGCGATGTTCCTGAGTACGTCACATTGGGTATCCATATACATTGTACAACGATCGTGAACTATAGAATTTACAATTTACGGCACAGGTTACGAGGTGCCTGGAGCTCAGCATTACTTGTTGGAGCTGCCAAGTGGACATTGCACTGCAAGCTTTAGATTTCTTGACGGGCCGGAGGGCGATAGCGCCGTCTATACGGCCGCCGTTGTCAGGTCGCTATGCCGGTCGGGGATATTGGCAAATTCTTTCGCGGCGGAACTTTGACACGAAGCTCACTTTCCTTAGCCTTCCTTTCCAGATATGTTCAAACTGAAGGATTTAACCGTTAAAAAAATCGTCCTTTAGGCATATAGTCTAGTGAACTTTGCAGGTCAAACTGGATTTAATGTTGTACTTAATTAATTGAAAATGTAATTGGCGGGCACCCACCCATATTGATGCATGCAAAAATAAAAACAACAGCCTAAATCTTCATCAATGCTAAGGAGTCGGAAATTACTACTATTTCTCTGTCAGTTGTACGATACTATCTAGTGTTTATTGAAACGCGGGATTTTTTAAAATTATTATCTGAAATAGTTTGGTAAGTCCGTTCAGGGGCTCATGGAGATAAGTTCAGTAAGAGGAGTAGCTCGTCATTGTATGCATATCAGTATTTCTGTTAATAAAGTGTCTCAAGAAAACTATCTCTTTGTGTTTTCGTAAACCCAACACAGCTGATTGCAATTGGGGAAGAATGTACAAGATGCGTGGTGGTGTATCGAAGATAATGAAGGAAAATTCAAGCCATCAAGCCAATTGTGGTGCAGTAAGTGATGTTGACGAGAAATGTTTAATTATGTGCTGAATACTGAAGTCACCTAAAGATAATGGAACACATACGGCAGCAGATGCCAATTATTCAATTTCTATGTCCATGATGCACTATACTCATGAATTAATTTCGTTTGTAAAATCCTCTGGCTTGCCGCTCAGTCGTCAGTTCAGTCGGTGCTTTATGCCCTGGTCTGTTGGGGTTTGGAATTCGTTGCCGGCGTCGGCTTCAGTATCAGTAGCAGCGGACTAAAGGTACCGAGATATTGACACTCAAAGCCGTGAGTTCAAGCCTCCCTGACAAGCAGGTAAGTCATTTGCAGCGCTTGAAGGTGCGTAGCCAACTTCCACCATGTGTGTCGCTGTGGGTTTATTGACCTTTGCCGGAAATGGGGAGCGTCTGGGGACGCATATCTGTTGCATAGAGCCTTCCGTCGCTGGCGTCATAGCTCTAGACGATCTGTGCAGTGCGTGTGGGCTTCCCAATTATGGGTGCGGTCAAACTAACTTTGCCTTTACCCTGTGTCTTATAACCTTAACGGAAAGCGTTCACATAAGCAACCGAAGTAGCCAACCAAGTCCTGTTAGCACCACGTGGTTCTCAGGTGGTGAAGGGAAGGTAAAGACAACTTGACCACAAACTCAACTGGGTGATCCACATGTACTGGTTCGTGCTGCAGATTATATGCCCAGTGGCTCATGAGTAATGAACGGTTGTAGTTGGCCATAGATTGTCAGAGCTGTAGCGGCAAAAGAGGAAGGCTCATGCGACAACTGGGCCCTACCTCTAGACAATCGCAGTTTCTGGTTAGGGTCGCTCTCCCGCAATAGCACCTGAAGGCCGAAAATGCCGCTGAAGCAAACCAAGCATCTCAAGAATTGACCTGCCTGGCAGAGAGGCTCGTTCCCCAGGACTAGCGTCTGCAAGTCTAACATTCTAACATCGAGCCCCTGCAGGCATCGTGGCTGGGAGATGGCAGATTTCACTATCACACTGGCTAGGATGGCTGGCATTTCAATATTTTAGATATGTGGCTGTAGCACTTGGTTCCTGTCACATCGGTCCTCTGTCACTGCTCCGTAACTATCTAAAATGTTAATGGTTTCGTCACGCTGGCCCATAGCCGCTTCCATGTGACGGTGACTACTACAACAACAGTCACATTATGCCTCCCAATGTAACCACTTGGGGACCAGCTAGAAATGAGATAGTTACCAACTTGGACCAATTTCCGAAAAAAAGCGATGCGAGGCCAAGGTAGTGTAGAGCTGGTGGGTTCCTTATGACCTTATCGAATTTAATTCATAAGGAAACTGCTAAGATGTTCTGGAAAAAAAGCGCGCTTTTGCAAGCAATACAGATGTCACGGTCAGTGTCCACTGAGTAAAGGTTTGAATGATCATCTCAACAAAAGTTGTGCTCACATTCTATGCGATGAGACCCGTGTCATATGACGCCTAGCCGACGTCGTTCGCGAACATCAAGGGTTGGTACAGAGTGAGCTTTAATTAAGAATTAAGTGCTGTAAAATGAAAGCAATTTTCTCTGAGTGTTTGAATGCGATATGGGCACCCGAAAAAGAAAAGTGGCGGACCCTATGCTGAAGCAATGGCACTACAAAAAAAAAAAAAATAATAATAATAAGCACTGACACTCGGCGAGAGCTAACACAGAGTCCGGTTATTATTTATATGTTAGTTTTGGACTCGCGCACACAAACAGAACTTTCCTCAGTCAATTTTTTTAGGCTTCCACAACTTGGGTGACCGGCGGCAGCTGTTACATTTGAAACATTAAAAAAAAAAAAACTGAAAAAGTTTTTCATGTTAACAGATTTATTAATTATGAAGAAGCAGTATGAAACGCATAACTATTTTTACAGACTGCCCTTATTATTTTAGTGCGAATGAAAACAAACTTTTTCAATTGCAGAATAATGATATCATTATCTGCCTAGAGTTCAATTGACATGTGAGCAGAGTAAGGGCTTACCAGTGTTTCCTCATGTATGATTTCGCTTGCGTTGAGCAAGAACGGACGACACGGCACTTGCTAGAAGCTTGGATTATTCATAATACCTAACCCTACATATGAGAATCTGATCATTATACTATACAGATGTAAGTTACGTATTGGGCACACAACTGTTGTAGCGATGTTATAGAGACGCCTGTGTACACAGTCTCCCTGTTATATCTACAACGAAGGTTGGAAGCAAGTGTTTTTTTTTATTTTTGAACTCATTATTCTGAAATGTCCTATCTCTAGATGTCTTGTATAATGATATCATCAAAGTTTCAACTCTAATGCTGAGCCCAACAGCTTCTATTTCAGAAAGGAATGCATTCATTATGAAGACTGTGAATATCACTTATCTCCCAAGTCCTAAAAAGACTATCTAATCTCTTTTAATGAACTGAACTGTATCATTTGGGAATATCTTTTATTATAACAGCCATATTTTCTCTATTTTGCCTCAGTGAATAATATTAATTATATTTTAATAAAACATTTTTCATGTGATTATAAACCAGTCTTGAGGGATATTAGAACCAGTTACTTTTACGCTAACGAACGTTAATTTTAAAAAGGATTTCAAGTTTTGTCACTGACATCACACAAAAACATTTCTAGCGATAAACCCGCTTTTAAAGATTAGAGTGCTGCACAGCCTCAGCAGTTAATGAATTGGGCAACAAACGCTCTGAGTGTAATATTAGAATATGTTTGTAATTATTATTGCCGGGTCAGGGGAAGCCTAATAAGACAATTAGGGAACAACACCATATTGTCTCATTTAACTGTTGTTACGGGAACTCTGAGAAGCGTAATGACACAATCAGGGTTCATTTGTTGACTATAGTTTTCAATTAAAACAGAATCATTTGTGGCACAACAAAGCGTGTAAGGTTTAGTTTTAGATTCTGTAAATTTATTATTAGTGGAATCGGGAGTTGCTTAATGAAACAAAACAGCTAAAGATTGCCTTATTTGTTGCTAATAATGAAACTAGGGATTTCATAACGAATTGAGTAGGATTTATTCCATTTCATTATTAATGAAACCAAGGGTGGCTTAGTGAAACGACTACTGTACACTAATTCTGTGACATTTATCCAACTCCACACTTGACTCAAGAAAAATAAATTCATTAATTAGAGATCAGCGCTATATTATTTCATTGAATTGCTATGATTCCCGGAGTACAGTATGGTAGAACAACTTAGGCAGACTGTACAGTATATCATACAGTTTTTCAAAACCCTGAAGCCGCACAGTGAAACGATTTGGGTATTCTAGATTAACCCATGCAGTCATTTAAGATCGATTATTTTGGTGGTGCGGTGCAATTATTTGATTGGTCAGTGTGCACTGGCTAGGGCAGTCAATAACTGAATCAAATAACATGCTGCAATCTGCCACGTCCCCAAAAATTGACCTTGAATAATTGAATTAACTAAACTAGTTCACCAACGTACATACAGTAGTTCCGACAGTTAAATGATCAGGGGTATGTCTCTCAAAGTCCTAATGATAAAATTTTATTGTATAATCGAAGAGGGAGTGTATTCCACTGTAGCAAAACTTCAAATTCGGATCACTGGATATAGTAGGCCATGCTGACGAAACTTTTATTGTGAATCACAACAAAGAGTAGCCACTTTAGCAGAACTCAATTTTTGGATCACAGGGGAGATTAGGTAGCTATGAGAAACCACCTTAAATTTTGAATGGCATGGAAATAGGACATTTGGCAAAACTTCAATTTTGGATCAGAGGACAGAATAGACCACTGTGAGTAGGCCATAGAGTACGAAGAGTAGCCCACTTTGGCAAAACGTTAATAATGGATCACATGGCAGAGTAGCAGACTTTGAAACTTTGATATAAGATCAATTTCTGATCACAGTGCAGAGTAGTCCACTTTAGCAATACTTCCATTTCAGGTCTTAGGATAGAGTAGCCGGCTTTGACCTTCCCTGGCATGGCAAAGCGGTACTTCAAAAATCGGTTGAGAGATTCAGGGTCTCATTAGCGTAGTGTAATTGGAGTCACCGCTCCCGCACCTCATTAGCTGGCAAAGCTAACAGGCGAACAATAACTTTGTCGGTAATGGTCTGCTAA
>LQNS02278181.1:2431014-2447932 GCA_001587735.2 Parhyale hawaiensis
GCACACAGCCTGCTGGCTGAACTAACAAGTCGGTCTAACAGACGTAAGTGAGTATCAGCAGCTGAAGCCCAGACCGGGGAGCAATACTCTAACACAGGCAGCAAAAAAGCATAAAAACATCTGCGGACAACTTATGGGCTATCATCGTCATGTAAAAAAAAAAAATCAGATTATGAAGCAAAAACCTCAGCCAAGAGTGTGCTTGTGTAATTGGTTAGTTGCAGTCGGTCTGCCGGGTTCTGGGACGTTAAGGTAGATGGGATGTGAAAGACGATAGAACAAAGCTGCTTCTAAAGAAGTTAAGGGTTAAAAGTTGAGTTCTTGAGGAAGACTACAATGTTGAGGAAGACTTCGACGTTGTGGAAGACGATTTCTGAACGTGTTAACTTTACAAGTAAATATTGTCAAATTTTCGTAATTTTTGCAGAGTTTCACATCACTAAGGAACTTAGCACTCTTATTCCTTTCCAAATATAACTCAATAAAGATATGTTTGCTTCAGTTTGGTGGGCGTATCTCATGAAAAAGCTTGAAGAAGTAGTTTCCAGTGTCTAAATTTACCAGGATACCACTAAATACATCTAAGGCTTCTACAATTATAGGCATTCATATTGAAGAAGTGGACCCCGGCCCCTGATTCAACACTGATTCAACTAAGGACGCGTTCGATTCGATCATCCAAATTCGATTTCAGTCAAACTGACTTGACTTGAATTATCTAGAACTGCAGACAATAACTTTGGCTCTGCCACCTTAAATCTTGTTGCAGGTGTTAGAAGCAACCCGATTATGCTGCGCTCACTGAAAACTACAGTTTACGAAATAAAATCGAATTCTTGAAAGTCTCAAAGATAGTCGATTTAGAATCAGCACCTGAAACTCGAATTAACCGGTCGAAGTTTGCATATATGACTCAAGTTTGTGGTAAGTCAAGCTCCGAAGGCTTATTTTTGCCGCTAAGTCGAACGCGCCCTAAATTTGGATGATATTGTGGGACTAAACACGATGAAGCAACTCGATCAGTTCGCTTTTTATTCGCTCCTTTATTTTTAAATCACACAAACCGCTATTATAACTATATCAGTTTTACTATGGAATGTGAAAGTTACAATACGATATCGGTTCAAGTTCTCAGCGTCAAGCGGACCGAACATAGTTTCATATCAAGTGTGTTCCGTAAGCCAACTTTCACTAGATTAGGATGTAGCTTTCTTAGTTTTTGCCCCATGAATTAAAAACCTAACTCTATTCACACTCCTCTTCATAGAGCGTTCAAGTTGTCATCATCATACCTAATATTTTTATCAGAAGTAGATTTTTTCTGTTCTTATTTTTACTAATATCGGATGTACTCCACTTTTTGTTCGGAAAAATAGGTAAAAGGTTCCTCAATAATGTTTTTGATAATAATCTTCCAGGAAGTACTGTAGAAAAATGCAACGTTTACGTTTCACTTCCTTTTCTTGGTAGAGCTTCTTGAGAAATGACCAAATACTTTAAGACCTTGCTAGCAAAATTTTATCCTCAAATTGACTGCATTTTCGCACCTACAAACCATTTTCAAATTCGTAGCTTTTTTAAATACAAGGATAGACTCTTGTGAGTTACTTTCCAACATTGTATCCAAATATTCTTGTGGAACTTGCCGGAGTTCTTACATTGGAAGTACTCAGAAGCAGTCTAAAATCAGATTTTATCAGCATAGGGGACTTTTTTTGCAGAACGAACCTTCCTCTCACAGTTTTGCCACATTCACCTCCCAGACAGCATTGCGAGCAGACCGGCCATGTATACTCCCTAGAACATTGCGAAATAGTTGGCTCACCTAATGCTTTACATTAAGAAACTTTAGAATCTTTGCACATATCGAAAAACAGACCACCCCTAACGCTGACCAAACAGCCCTTCCTTTATTCACTCAGTAATTTCTTATCCTTTTTTTTCTTTCCTCCGTCTCCTTTTCTCCGACGTTTCACTATAGCATATCACTGTTAGGTTAGCTTTAAGCTTACATCTGCATGCCGTTTTTTTTCTTTGTCTGATGCGTTAACTTAGTTTTATCCTCTATAGATTGTTATTTTACGGTATCATTTTCTATACTTTTCAGATGCATTCATTGAAAATTACTTATTTAGTCGAAACCAGCCTGGTCTGAACGCAATAAATCGATGTTAGATCATAATTAACGTCATGTTTTTATTTATTTGCAAATATATTAATATATTTTCTGTCACGCTGTATGGGAATAAGATAAGAAGAAATTTGTGCGCTGAAGACGGTATACGGAGATCGCAATTGAGAACAGCAGCTGAGGGACACGATCTCGCCTGCATGACCGTGCTTGGACATGTTCAAAGGTGCTACCTGAATTGCCAAATGTTATGATTTATATTTATTCATAGACCACACCTTACAGTGACTGGGCACTTGCTCTTAAGGCAGATTTTGGTTTCGCAATTGGGCGTGACTGCCTGGTGCCATAGACACATTTTTATATCTTCTGACATTACTTTTCATACTTTGTTTAGCTATTTGACTTAACTCGTTTTTATTCAGTAATGAATGGCAAACCTGTTCGTACTTCTAAAACTTCCATATGCAACAAATTTACAAAAAAATATGAAGGCTTGACGTGTAATATTAGGTGAAGCAACTATTTATGACATGCTTTCTTTGCTTTTTGCAGTAGAGTGAAACTATTTCGCCATCGTTGTAAAATAAACAGTGTCATTTTGTAGAACCGAAGCTTCTCAAATTTGTGTTGTGCGCGATTTGTAATGAAATGCCAATTAAACAGCTGATAAAAATGTTAGTGAAATTTATTTGGTATACGGGCTAAGCGAGATCATCTGAACAGACAGCAGAAGTGAAGAGCAGCTTGCAGACATGAAGTGATAAAGCCCTGGATTCAGTGTAGTGATGAAGCACTGGCTGCCATGAAGTGATCTAGCATTGGAAGCAGTGAAGTGATATAGCAATGGTAGCAGTGAAGTGATATAGCAATGGTAGCAGTGAAGTGATATATCAATGGTAGCAGTGAAGTGATATAGAAGTCACGGCCGTGAAGTTATCTGTATAATGAAGCACCAGCCGCCATGAAGTGGTGTAGCATTGAGCATTGACAACAGTGAAGTGATACAACGTTGTTTGCCGTGAAGTTGTACAGCATTGGTAGCCATGAAATGATCTAACATCTTCATCAGCGAAATGATGCAACAATGACCGTCTCAAAGTTATCCAACATTGGTAATTGTGAAGTAATCTAACATTGGCAGCTGTGAAGTGATGTAATGTAGGCCACCATGGAGCAATTCAACTCCGGCAACCTTGAAGTGATGTAACATTGTCATTGAATCATGTACAACATGTAATGAAGGCAAATATGAAATTATGTAACACAGTCTCCTATATCAAATCATGTAATCTAGGCAACCATGAAATGATATAAAATTGTAGTCCATTAAATTATGTAATGTAGGTAATCATGAAGTGCTTAAACATAGTAATCTATTAAATCATGTAAGGCAGGCAACCACGATGAGATGCAGCAGTAACATATAGCTATAATATGAAGTGAATTGAATTCAATTGATATAACGCAGACAACGATGAAGTGATACAGTGTAGGGAAGAACCATGATGTCATTCAACTTAGGCAGCCATAGAATGATTCAACTTACGAAACTATGAAAGTGATTCAACTTAGGCAACCATTAGCTAAGTGATGTAACATAGGCAACTACAAACTGGCCTAGTTATAGGTAGTAATGTGAAATGACACGGTGCAGTGATGGTTCCAGTGATGAAGGGCTGAATCAGCACCAAAATGTCATTATAATGTCTTATAACGGCTGTCTTGGTATCTAGCCAACGAGGTTATTTTTTTTATCAGAGTTGGTTTGTCTGTTGTTTGTCTGTCTCTCACCAAGAGAACTCAAACCGTTATTAATGGATCTATATGAAATTTACAGGGAATGTTAGATATGTTAGGAGGAACAAATGATTAATTTTTAGTGAAGATCCGTTTAACCACTTCTTTGTCTGTTAGTCAACCTGTCTTTTCTCTGTAACATAACTAAAACAGTAATAAACAGTTGTTTGTGAACTTTGCTAGAATTGTCAAAAATGTTACAATAAGCGATTGACAAAATTTTTGTGACGATCTGTCAGTCCGTTTGTTTGTTTCAATGTTTCTTTTATGGATGTCGGCATTACAATCCAAATAGTTATGAACGAATCTTCATGAACTTTACGAGAAATGCTAGAATTTTAATAGGTACAAGTGACGAATGTTGATGATTATCCGTTGTTTTGTTTGTGTATTTGAAGACTATATGTTTGTCTCAGTGATTGTTACAACTAAAAATTAATATTACCTAAAAATTTATAGATGGATCTTCATGAAAATTACGTGAACCATTACTAAGTCAAGAGGCACGGATGACCAGATTTTGGCGATGATAAAAAGTAAATCCTGGTGTCGGGGCCAATTTTTATTTTTCATTAGTAGCCTTGCTTGGCGGCGGTATGCTCTCTCAGAGTAGTTTTATTGTTTTGTTTACTCATCAGCAACATAACTCAAAAAGTTATAAACAGAACTTCATATAAATTTACAAGGACCGTTACACATGATAGCAGGAACACATGATTAAGTCGTGGTGATGAACCGTCTATCCGTTTGCTTGTTTGCCATTTTGTATTTAAGCAATATGGATCAAAAAGTTATCAGCAGATATTCGTGAATTTTACAAGAACTACTAGGAATGCCATTACACTCAAATAATCGCATTTTGGTGATGATACAAAGGAAATCCTAGACTGTAGATCTCTACTTGGCAGAGGTCTGCTCTCTCGGAGTTCTTCTCTAGTTACTGTAAGGGCACCGCATCTCTGTTGCCACACTTCCCATAACGGCCAGAAGAAAAGACGAGTAACCTAAGGCTCCAGCATTTTCCTGAGATAATGTCCGCCTCTTGGAGAGAGCCTGGATATACTGAAGGCCCGGAGGCTTAGACATTGTTATGACCGAGATCGTGTTCTGAGTGCGCCGTCAATGGCTACAATCATTGCAGCTCACTAGCGTTATTGTTATTATCATACCATCGCTAGAATGAATTGCATGCAAATTTCTCAGAAAATAATGAACTGCGTGGCGCCGGCACCTCAACCGTTGCTTCGTCAAGAAAGAACAGAAACAGGTCATTCGGATAAGCTTCACAAACAAGGGAAGTTGAAATTCTTTCCAATTTTCAAAGGTAGAATTGTTTTTCGCTGATCATTTGGCAGCAAGGTATAACTGCAACAATAGTACCAGTTAAACGTAACAAATTTTTGCTAGTTACTTTTTTCCAATTAGCAATAAAGAAAATTTCTCAGCTGTGTGAGAGAAAAATTGCGATATTTGTTGCACTTTTATACTTCTTGATATTGTATCATCATTAGTGGCCCCGTATCGTCAAAAATAATGGCTCAAAACTCGCGATGATACCTTTCACGCTTCTTGCTTTTGCTAGTTGGCAATGATGTTATTAAAAAAGCATTGCATCTGCTAGTTGTATCTGGTATTTAATTTCTGAAGAGCGTACAGGATCATTAGAAATGACGAAAAGGGGTTTCTTCATTGATCATAAATTCGTTGTTAATTTGGTTTCGAAACTTACACTGCAACTGTCAACTTCAGTTATCAAGAGAGGCCAGTGCGTTTAGTTTTAGTTTTTGGGTTCAGTACAATCCTACATTAGTTTAGATAAAAATATTGCCAAAACACAAAAATTGAACTGAAACGTGAACTGTGTAGAGCGTGGTGAGCGTCGTCGGCAATGCACAGAATAGTGGAGCTGAAGAATATAGGGACGACAGTGTAATAGTGGACAGGGATAGGAGCTCAATAAGCGGAGTACAGCAAATAAAAAAGTTTTTTTTGAGATCATAGGGCAGTGTTAACGAAAAATTTAAATATGTCCTGAAACTAATATTTCCTTTTTGCCATCACCAAAATTTGGCACTTTATGCCTCCCAACAGTAATAATAATACTTTTCATTTCAGTTCTGATTTGATAAACATTTGTAAAACATTAGTAAACTACACAAACGGAAGAACCGGTTATCATCAAAACTTTGTTAATTGTGTCTTTTCACAGTTCCCACATTTTTCCCATGTTCATGAAGATATGTTCCAAATTTTAATACTTTTATGGGTTATACTACTAACATACATAAAATCAACTACTGAGACAAACGGACCAACAGATTATCACAAAAGTTTGATCATTTACTCTTCGTAACATTCCTAACAATTCGTAAAAATTTCAAGACAATACGTCCACGACTTTTTGAGTAATGTTTCCAAGAAAAAAAGGGGTAGACACGCACACAAACAAATTGTTGAACGTTTTACCAAAAGTTAATGACGTATTCCTCCTAACATGCCTATCAATCCCTATGAATTTCGTTGAGTTCCTGTCCATAACTTTTTTAGTCATGTTGGTGACAAACAAAGAGACATACTCGACAAAAACCTACGTTCTTGGCGGAGGTAAACTTGCAGTGAAACACACAAACGGACTAATGAATCATCATCTAAATTTTGCTTTTTGTGCTTTTTAACATCACTAACGGTTCTGGAGAGTTTCATGACGTTGAATCGATAAATTTTTGAGCTCTGTTCTGACAAACATAGAGACAAACATGGAGACAAAAGACAAACGGACTGAAGACCACACCAAAAATTTGATCAGTTGCTTTCCCTAACATACCCACAATTCTGGCAAATTTTATGATGATAGGTTCATAAATGTTCGAGTTAGGCTGCCAAGAAAAAAAAAAAAAAACAGACAAGTAACAAACGGTTAGGTGGATTTTGGCAAAAATTTAGTCATCTATTCTTCCTATTATACCTAACATCCCTTGTAAATTTTACAATGATCCATTTCTAACCTTTTGAGTTATCTTTGCGACAGATAAACTCCGACAAAAATATAGCTTCATTGGCGGAAGTAGTCATAGGGGACTGCCAGCAGCATCAGAAAAGGGTGGACTACAAAGGTAGAACCATCTCTACAGTACGAGAAGCAAATCGGAGTCTGATCGAGGAACCAATTTTGGGTTAGACGATTTGAGACTACAAAAAAAACCTGCAAATAATAATAAACTTTGAGGTTGATGCAAAAGTAATGTCCGATTTCCAGTATAAATGACTGAATTTATTTATTTTTTTTTACCTTATCTTGCAGATTAAAGTAAATCTGTGTTGATTTTCTACTATTTTTTGAGGTTATCTAACGTTTTCTCATTATTTTCAATAACTTTACCCCTATATTTGTCCCACCTTACAGTCACGTAAAAGAACGCTTACTCGCCGAAGTTCATCAAGGTGTCAATGTAAGAGAGGCAGCAAATTCTATTCAGAAACTTATGAGGCTAAAGTGGTAAATGGAAGAAGTTGTAGGAGGTAGTTTTCTCGCTTCAGAAGTGGTGAATGATTTAACTTTGAAAGAAAAGTCAAAAATATAAAAAACATGATTCCACGTTATTGAAAGCTTTTGGTGTAGAGAACCCTGCCATTAACACTAAAGAACTTACATAATAACTAAATGTAGCCCATTCCACCGTCGAACGCCGACTAAAACCTATTTTTTGCCCTACCTATATATACATATATATATATATATATTTTTAAATCGGGCACTACTTTTGCCCCAACCTGATAATTTTACTAGCGAGCTAAACTTGGAACCATGACTGTTTCTTTCACTTTGTGTTTCTATATAAAAGTAAGGGGGAAATTACGCTCAAAACCAAGACATACACACATATAAATGTATACATGCATTAACCAACAAATATAGAAATAGAATGAGCAATACTATATTACAAATACAATTAGCATTATTATTTAGTGTCTATATTTGTGGAAAAGCTTAATCTTACTGAACTGAGTGACTCCCTTCAAAAGATCCTCAAGGACGAGCAGTCGGAGCTTCACAACATTGGCAAGATTTTACCTTGAAAGAATTTAGCCTCCCAAGCTCGCACATCAAAGCCTCTTTTTGGGATTTACACAGTGGCTTAGTGTCGTCAAGAAGCGGAGATTTTTGCTGCCTGAAAGAGATATTGTAATATATACAATGTATAAGTATGTGCAGCGCCACAGAAAAAAACAAAACGATTCCAGCGCTTTTTCGAATTCTTTACTGTTAGTGTAGCTTGTCGTTAAAATTGACGGCAGTAAATTTGTATCGACTGTCTTTATTTTCTATCAGGTTGTTTTTCTGGTGATTAACCGTTGGTTGATCAGATGTATTGTCTGAATCGTTGATTGAGAATAGTGGTTCCAACCTTTTCTATGCCTTCCTCCTCTGGAAAGCTTTTAGTGTGCTCTTGCACACCTACATAAATTAAACAACTTATTGGATCATAATGAATGAAAGTTAAGGTAAATTTGAGCACAAAATTTGGCAGAGACTTTAAGAGCTTCTAGCTCTGCCAAGTAAGGCAATGTTAACGAAAATATCAAATTAGTCTTGAAACCGGAATTTCTTCTTTATCTTCAGTAAAATATGATCACTTGTGGTTCTTGAGTAAGCACAGATGCCGTGCTTTTTTTTAAAGATCCGGCGATTAGTTTTTCAAAAGCAAACGAAGTGAGCGAGGTGATAATGTTTTCATTGACGTTTTAAGTATATATATATATATATTTGTCTGTCCACCAAAAAAGTGGTAGCAGTAGAGCAATGTTCCTAATTTTTTGCAGGGAGTCTTTGGGGGTGGCCCTCGTTGAGACCCATACCAAAAACTAAGATTAGCTGGCCGTCAAAATTGATGGAAATGAAATTTGCGCCCATTGCGGGTGAGGGTCTTACTTCACGAGGCGTTCTAGTTTAGTTATGTTGACACAAATACTAAGACAAACATTTGCTAAAAACACAAAAGGAAAAACCAATCACCAAAATTGGTCATTTGTGTCTTCTAACACTTCTGATAGTTCATGCAAATTTCATTGATAGCCTTCCATAATTTGTGAGTTACATTCTGATAATTATTTTGATGAACATTAATCAAACACACAATCTGATGAACCGATCACCAAAAATATTTGGTCCTTTGTTCATTAAACATTTCTGACAACTCATACAAATTTCATGGAAATCCGTCCAGAATTTTTGAGGTATATTCTAACCAACTTTAATCAAACACACAATCTGATGAACCAATCAACAAAAATTTGATCATTTGTCTCTTAACATTTCTAGCAATTCATACAAAGTTTTTGCTATTCGCCAATACCTTTTTGAGTTATATTCTGGCGAACATTTTGACAAATATTTGTAGAATACACAAACAGATGGTCCGATTATTTTATGAATATACGTATACAACATTTTGAGATATGTTGCTGAGAAACATGCTGACAAACATTAATCACACATAAACAGACGAACCGAGCATCACCAAAATTTGATCATTTATGTCTTTGAACCCTACAAAGGAGATCCTAGCCAGGAGTTATAACGGGAAAGATGATGTGCAATGTTCCTCAGCCTAATGAATTGCTAATACATTACCGCTAATACATTACCGCTAATTATTTATAGGTATTTTGAATAAACAATCAACAAGCATACTCTTTAAACATTCATACATGAGTTGAAATATAATAAGAATCAATTATTCAATGGTAAATTATATTATGACACCCTAAAATGAACATTTCTAAGAGAACGATTGAAAGCATACAGCTATCTACATTTAGTACGATAACCGTGGCAGTTTGCTCACCAATGCAGGCAGTGTGCATGTGTTCGAGAACTGTGGGGCGCCTGCTGTATTACAGGGACTATAGTGTCTATGTCTGCAGAGCAATCAATGTACTACGAGTGTGCACAACAATATTCATACAATGTTACAGTATACAATGGAGTGCGACTGCACTGATGTAGCCTCATTTAGCTAAGGCGGTCATATTTATTATAAATATTGTACATGAAGCTTTGTTATACATCAGTAACAATAACCCTGGGATAAAGTTACATGCAGATACACAGAATAAACAGAAATTAAAACGAACGGGGCTGCCGGCCGTACGAATGCAGGGTGCGGTGCACTATAGCGCAAGTCTCCTTTTATAGGAGCTATTTATCATGAAATCTATGGTATTTTCACTTATGCATGGTATGTTCACTCAAAATTTATGAAAAGTCACAAGTTTCCAGAAACTCAACTGAAATTTGAAAGCAATAAATATGCAAATTTCTGCAGGCTGAGGTGCAATACACTTCAATACACCTCCCTTTCAAGGGTTAACACTTTTAGCAATTTCTTTAAATTTCATAAAGGTCCATCTATAACTTTTTGAGTTATCATGTTGACAGACAAACAGAGAAAGACAAACTCGACAAAAACATAACCTCCTCGACATTGGCAATGACTCATTTAGATGATAACAAATGGAATTGATACTATTTTTGAGCAACAAATTCGTTAGGTTATTTTTGGATAGTTCACATAATTTATGATGTTCCTCCCTCAATGAGGTCATCTGATATATCCTGAGGAGAGGAATTCCCTCAGCTTGGAACCCCTGACTTAAAATGAGAAACGAAGTCGGCACCCAATTCTAATTCAAGTCCCATGCACACACACAGTGATCAGATTATCTGGTTAGATGAAGTTATGTCTCACTTTTAACGGGAAAGGAGAATTTTATGGATAATATAAATACTGAAGAGGGTGAGAATCCAATATTTAGGGTTCGACACAAGCTGTTCAACTGTAATTATATTGTTATAGGTACGGAAAAATTCAAGGGCAGGTAACGCTGCACCTACTTCCTTCAACGAGGTAAGGTCGTTGCCTGTGTTTATTCGTCTTTCATCTGTTAGTAACAAATCTCAAAAAGTTATGAACTGAAGCCTTTCTGAAGCTCCGGACTAGTCACGGTTCGAAAGCTTACTTTCAGTGCCAAATGGAACGGGCCAATAGTTTACGTAATGAACTTAAAACTAACGGTGCTACAGCAAGCTTACTTTATGGTGAACTGTAATTAAGAGTACATTCTCTCCTCCATTACAGTATGGAAATCAGACTATATATGAGTAATATGTCAAATTTCAGCACTTCTATGACATTGTGTAGCAGGCTGGTGAATTGTATTGCATGAAACGTGCCAATTATTCTGATGCTGTTCCATCTGGATTTTTTTCCTTGATATTCAGTAAATTGCGGAGATTGAGAGAGCTAGTTGATTTGATTTAGAGAAAAAAAAACAGGACTTGCAGAAGCAGGATCGAAAAAAAATCAACAAAAAGGGTCGCGCCCACCACCGATTCAAACATTGACGAGAAGTATTTGCAGCGAGCGTACTTAAATAAACTGCTTCAAAAAGGCGGCGTCCCCAAGGTAAAACGCAGAATTAACAGAGTGCTAGTGAACCTAGAGCGCGCAGTCCCGTCGAGCTGCAGCATTCAAAGAAGTTATGGCAAAAATTCTCGTCTCTCTCTGGCATAAAACTTTGATGGAACGAAAGATAAAGGAGGGGACCAGCTCACCTCCCCTTCTTTTATCACAAAGTTAATGAGCTTTTATAAATGAAAGCTTTTGCAGCAGTGCCCTCTTGCAGCTTTTACTGCAGCTGCATGCTGGGCAGATATAATGCTTATTTTATGAAAGCTGTGGAGCGGTGCATGTTTACTTACATAAAAGAAATTACTGACTTTGATAGGTAAACCAGAGGGCACCTGCTGCTCAGAATCTCTGTTTACTATACAGATATTTTACGGTACTGGTTATTCTGCCATTTCTGGGGTATCTTTATTTGGGGTAAAATATTATACTGCATGCATACATAATCAATAACAGTCATAAAGCTCACGTTCTCTCAACTCGTTTCCTGCTTATTCCGAAAACTTTTAAATGTTACCATAGAAAATATTTGAATTGGTCGTATAAGATCTCGACTTTATGCTGGCTTAAAATAAATAAAAAATATAGATATAAAATAAATTTTATAGTTCGTCGTAGCAAAACAAAAACGATGCTTTATTTGTAACTGCGTGCTGCTTTCCTTGACGTCTGCAGTCTCTTCGGGTTTCAGAGCATCAGATTTGAGCTATGCTGAGAGCTGTGAGTTTCCTCATAGACTCTACACCACTAAAAAAATTGTTTTCAGTAAACCAGCACGCCTTGCCGTGTAACGACGGGAATCCCCGCCTTGGCGCGCTCGTGTAGCACGGAAACTGCACAGCGATGAAAGGATAAAACTAACGGCTTTGCGGAAACTCACAGCACGAAACAGAGCTCAAACTCACGAGCCAACACGCCGATATAGGCACCGCTCACCGAGGAGATGTCACCATCGGTCTCTGACACACACCATACTGTTGGTGACACATCCTCGCTTTCGCCTTACTGCAGCTAATGTTTAAATAAACTCACGAACACGTCGTAGCTGAGAAAGTTAAGAATATTTATGCTCACTGCTCTGAAGACTAGAGAGGTCGCTAGGAAACTCACAGCCTCGCAGCATAGGAAAACCTCCATCTTGAGTCTGAAAAGCACTGTACCGGAAACGGTCATAATTTGCTGGGGGCGCTACCTGCGTACGAGTACAGCCTCACAACGTCGACTTGAATGTTTTTTCACAGGGATGTACTTTCACGCCATAAAAGAAAGAAATTGAAAGAATTCGACGAAAAAGAAAGAAACAGGTTTTGGGTTTTCACGTAGAATGGTATTCCAACTACAGCTAGGTCGGTTTATTCGTTTGGCTGCAGTGAAAGTCTAGCACACAAGCCGCCGACGGCATTGCATATCCAGAACACTTTTGTCTCACAAAATAAAAAAAAAAAAACATGCTCGTACTGACAAGGTGCGTATGTCAAAAGAGCAACAAATGCATGCTTGCTTGTCATGTCGGCAAAAATGTTTTATTCGAAAAAGCTGAAATTCTGGATCAGTACAAGGGTATGACTGTAATACAGTATTAATTTTGTCTACTGGATGCGTCGGGCTATGATTTTTTTGTTTTAGAACGATACGCAGGATTTTGTTAGGGTCTAAACCGGTGCATGGGACTTTAGTTTTTTTTTGAGAAACGGTGCGTAGGAGCCTCATCATTAAGGAATGGTGCGTAAGGCTTTCATCTTTTAGAAATGGTGTGCAGGACTTCGATTTTATTTTAGAAATGCTGCTTAGGACTTGGATCTTTTTGAAATAGTGTGAAAAAAAATTTATCATTTCGAAATGATTGGATTTTTTTAGAAATGATGCTTAAGACTTGAGTCTTTTAGAAATGGCTTAGGAAACTTTGATCTTTTAGAAATAGTGCTTAAGACAGTGATGCTCTTAAAATAGGAGTGAAAATTCTTAAAAGTTTCCCAATTTGTAGGCAGCCGGTACAGAGGGCAGTCGTCATTGGTAAAATACTACTGCCGTGTCTGACTTTTACCTTTTCCGAAAAACCTAGAACCGCACCAGTTAACCCACTGCAATTTATGATTCAGTAAAATAGCATTCGTAACTTCCAATGCCGGGAGTTGACACCCTGAAATACGTCGAAATTTTCCGACGCAAGGGTTGGCGCGACCTTCTAGTAAGGGCAGTATGGTAATCGATAAAGAACTCGGAGCCAAGAAATTCCAGACTCGTTCTTCTTGATGAATTATTGGAAAAAGAAGTCGATAATTCATGAGCAGCGGTCGGAAAACCTGCTGAAAACCTCTCAATTTTTAAATAGCCACAAATGGTTCATTTAGAGCAATACAGTACTGTTAAAAGAGCTGGAGGGATGAGCGAAGGTAAACTTCATGGATCACAGAAAGTGTATCATGCCAGTGAAGTCGGTTATAGTAATGACAGTAAAGTACGGTAGGTAATTTCAAGTTAGTATTATATGGTAGCTACAACAAATTGGAATTAAGTGTAGCTCACTGAGGTCCAAAACTTTTGACCGGACATAGATTGCAGGCTTTAGCAGATTATACCTGAAACGGCCGAACTTTCAATCCTGTTGCTCAAAATGGAGTTTTGTCTATCTCAATTGTAGTAGGATTATTGCTAACACCTGCATCGTGGATCAAAGTGGCGAAACCAATGCTTCTGTCTGAAGTACAGATAAGTGAAGCCTGGTATATTTAGCTACTTCGACTTTAAAACTAAGGATATTATCCAATAATAAATCTAATGTCGACAGATGATAAAATTTAACGTTTCGAGATTATTTAAGATCTTATCATCAGAAACAAAAATTGAAAATATACTACCTATAAATAAAGATTTTCTTTTATTTTCTAGATAGAGGAATATAGATGTGTTTGGGGGCTGGTCTAAAGAGCAAATGAACAGATTTGCGAGAAGGTGCCAGTAACTGTTGTAAGCTCTTGCAACATGTACATTCGGCAGATCTGGAGTTAGTCGAGTTAGTCAAAGCTTGTGTGTAGCGGTACAACTGAGGTCATAGTTTTTAGGCTGGGTCTAGGTCTGTTGATGCAGAGGGATTCTAATGTTGTGAGCTCGATTCGATTAGAAGAGTCAAGGATTGGGAAGTCATTGTTGCTAATGGGAAGGTTGTTTTGCTCAGCATGTAGGTGGAGAGCTGAATGTGAAGGCTTTGTAAGTGGTAAGTGGATTCGGCTGGATACCCCTAAATTTTGGTCAATACGGGCTTTGAAATGTTGTCTAGTGCTACCGATTTACGAGGCATTGCATCCTCTGCAATTGAAACGGTAGATAACACTGGCAGAAATGGTGTGGCGGGTTTGTTTCTGAGTTTAAAGTGTGGATTTTTGGTAAATGTGTTTTGTATGAAAATTTGAAGTGTATATGTGGGAAAACTTCAGAGAGGGACGTTTTCAATATGTTTACTGTACTAACAGAGGCTTTGTTGTGGTACGGAAGCAAGTGAAAGAAGTCTATTTTACGGACGGGAGGTTTGCTAATGCCGATATCGAATAGTTTGTCTAAGGACAATTTGCAGTGGTGGTCCAGAAGATAGTGCAGATAACCATTAATTTTAGAGATAGTTTGAGGAAAGTCAACTTCGTTTGAGAAGATAAAGTAGGAGGGGGACAAATGGTATGCCCGAAATACTAATTATTTTTTGCATTGATTTTATATTGATCTTCGCAGTGACTGAAAAAGCGTATCCCGAAGCCTAAGAACGTGGGTTTTCTGCAAACACCAGTGACAAGCGTTGAATCTTGGTTGGTTACTAGAACATCTAAAAAGCTAAAGAGTGATCTGACTAGTTTTCGGAAGTGAACTTGATATGTGGATGTTTACTATTTACATATTCCAGACATAAATCAAAATCGAAGCGGGACAAGTAAGCGTTGGAGGCAATTAGAGGTCTTTGATAGGTCATAAAATTAATATGAATTGCGCAGTGAACTGATTAGTAGTTAGAGGTTCAAGTAAAAGAACGAGGAATTTAGCAATAGAATAAGACGGGGTTTTATAAGCAGCTAAAATTGGTCGAAAGGGGGCATCGGCTTCGTGTACCTTTGGAAGCTCGTACATGATTCCAGGGGACGCACCTAAGTTGTGAGGTAAACGGTAAGTCGAGTCAGTGGTGATGCCTTGGTCTAACAATTTTTTCAAAAATCTGTTAATTTTATCGATGAATTTAAGCGTGAGTTTGAAAGGATCGAATCTAACTCACAACATTTGAATCCCTCTACATCAACAGAACTAGACCCAGTCTCAACATTATGACCTCAGCTGTACCGCTTCACCAATCTTCGACTAGCTCCACATCTGCCGAATGTACAGGAGCTGACATCCGGCTGCTTCACCCAGCTTTGTACATTTGCTCTTTAGACCTGCCCCCGACCGCATCTATGCTCTCCTATCTAGAAAATGAAGTAAAACTTTTTATATATACATAGGTTTTAGATTTTCAATTTTTATTTCTGATGATAGGATTTAAAATTATCCCGAAACTGTAAATTTTATCATCTGTCGACATTAGATTTATTACTTCGACTTTACTGGACCAATTGATTGTGCCTTTAAAAGTAGTTCACATCTCTGACGACACAGTGAAGCACAAACTACGCAGCACATGTCATGGTTTTTGTAAGGGTTGCTGCCGAGTGGTGCTGACCAAATTCTTGTAGGTTTTGAGGGCCTGTGGCCCTTTTATTATTTCACCAATTCCCTTTTTTACACAACATTCTCTTTGTAGTGAGCCAAAGCCACACTACTTACATACATTTTATGAATTTACGAGGCCTTAGGTTTGGTTTGCATTTGTATCACAGCTCTGCCATCAGCACTAAATTCCTGACATTTAATAGCTTTACTCTCGAGATCGCACTAAGGTATCTTTTTGACGTGTGTAACATAGATAAGAGCATGCCTAGTTGTTGCATGCTAGGGTATAAGGTTGTTTGAATCCTCTTCAAATCACAGCTTTGTCGTTGATAAACAGGTGTTTGTATTAGCTGCGAAAGTAGTTCTCCCACTAAGATCTCTATTTGTAGCGTATACTGGTGCACATACGCCTAAGACAAGTTCTTCTAAGCATTTTCTATGGGAATATAAGTTTGTCAGAAGTACCTTTATACCATAGCTTCTTCAGCAACACGCAGTTTCTGGTACTTAATAGCGCCTCTAGTGCACTCACTAAAATCTATTTTTTCCGAGTATAATATACTTTAGATTAATCCCCGCTGTTTCAAGCACTTGGTGTAGAAGTACAGCTCAAGGTTGGCAGTCTTGTATTGATGTCACACGTTTGCGGTCTACAGGCAGTGCTGTTTCATGGCTTGCTTCCCTTTGGGCAGTAGACTCTTCTTTAGACCGAAGGGCCTCACGAGTTGCGGCGCTCGGACAAAGTTCCTTCAGGAAAAGCATGGCGCGTTTTTACGATGCTGCGTAACACTGCAACATTGCATCAAATGACCGAACTTAGCCACTCTTA
>LQNS02278181.1:2453711-2464773 GCA_001587735.2 Parhyale hawaiensis
TCATGTTTGTCGAGAGAGGGCGCTGAATACCATCTCATGTCCTTGTGACTGCTCTAGTTGCTCGTCAATGGAACCATAACTTTGTTTATGGTTGCAAATTTTTGGTTGTTCACGGAGAAACGCCTCAAGGTACTACTTAGGCTACAGTTTAAGCCTATGTACGGCTTTCTAGCACGGCTAGTTTTTACAAAGGAAGTCGTTAAAGCCAAGTGGTCGGCTATTAGCATGGTGGACGGGTACTAGACATGTTACCCTATTGGTGAAATGGACGGCTCGCATACAGAATGGTTTAGTCCTCAAAGAGATCTACACTACAGAAGTGCACAAAGCAACTCAAAATGTAGCTCACATGGTGTATAATTTTGCTATAACTTAATTTCCTCGAATTAAGGGCCAACTTGGCCAATCGAATTGACATGCTTTTTGTCAATTGAGTCCGTCTTCTTGTAGTAACTAAGGCAATTATGTCACTAATGGTTCAGTTGGTGTTTAATTCCACGATCTGTATTGCACGTAATTAATGAGGCTGATCCCTGGTCGGATTTATGGACCTGCAGGCTATTGTGTCAGCCTTTGAGTGGCCCTTCAGTGCAGCGTTTCAAGGTTCTTAAAAACGCTCAACGCTACATTTGAGTTTACATCTTCAATGACCTCCAGGTATGTAGTTTAAGTGATAATAATACTGAGCTGAACTATTGTAGTTTTTTCAACCAAGAGAACGAACAGAAGCTACAATATTGAACACTAAGTAACTAGTATTTTTGATTCCCAAATTCAAAATAGTTTTGGTTGAAGGTTGATTGAAGTATTTGGCTACATCAACTAGTGAAGTCTCTCTGCGTGAGAACCAAGAAAAAATAATAAATTGCATCTGCTCTCAGGCGTCAAATTTAATCACGTAGTAACGCACGAAACTCAGTTTTTCAACCCTTTTTGGGTTTACATTAAGATTTTACTGTAAAGATAATTATGACAATAATTCTGATATATGATTTAGAACTGATTTATGAAAATAATAGCAGTAGTCTAAAATCCTAGCTTGTGAGAATTTTCAATTGCAGTTGATTTTCATTAATTACATACGGACTGATTTCAAGTCTGCAGCTTAAACTTAATTCACAGTTCAGGTTCTCTAGATCATCGTCATTGACATCATTACAGGAATAGCATCATATGAAACGTCCCTAGACCTCCTAGGGTTTGGGGGAATGGTTTACGAAAAAATAATCTGATGAAATGCAGCAAAAACCCCATCATTAATTAAAAACGGCAGCTAATGAACAAAACATTTTTCAAATTTGTAGTCAAGAGTAGAACTGATAGAAATTCTCTTAACAGAGTCTCAGAAGCAAATTTGTAACATGCGCGCAAACCAAGTTTTAGTGTTTGGAGCCAAAAGGACTGAGGGAGTGTATGCCATACAAGGGGTCACAAGGAGCCCTTCGCAACTTCGAACTGTATTTTGAAAGCTAAATACTAATTCATATATTTGTATGGAGAAAATATAACGTTTCCACCTAAGTGTTTCTAAACAGGCATAGAAATAAACTGCACGATTTTAGTACTTTTTGAAATACATCAACTGAACGTTGGCTTTTGTGACACCCTGTATGGTAAAAAAAATATATATATTACTTAATTTTATAGGCCAGCACACAGTTTCCCTCGGCACAGTTGGTATCTCTAGGCATATGTGGGATCAGTGAGGGATTTTTTTAACGTTAATATTTCATTCTATTCCTTCCGTTCGTTAAGTTTGTGACAGTAGTAATATTTGCGTGCGGCAATCTAAAGTTATCTGAACGTCACTATTTTCGCCAAGAGATGTATTTTACTCTTGCTACAATTCATTTTTAACCATTCGTAGATAATACTGTTTTGCTGGCCATTGTAACTCTTCCCAATATTAATCTTGACACATAGCCAAGAACTGGCCAAGTTTTGAACTGGCTATTGCATGGCAACGCGCTCAACTTTTTCATAAAAAAAAAAAACAAAGCAGGAAGGGAAACAAAGCGCTTGTTCTATTTCCGAACATTGCTTGACACCGGTATTTTGGGATACCATTGGTTGAGAAAATGTTAATATAGAATTACAAAGTAAAATTTTAGCAGGCCCTGCTTAGTAATAAGTCAAGTTAAGTTATGGGCTGAAGCGTCGTATGCAATGCGACGGCAAGCAAACTTGACATTTTTTTTTGTGTCAGTGGCACCGTGTTTCCGATTTCCAAATGTATGGGCATAGCATCTAAGGAAAGAATTTTTTTCCTGTAGTAAAACTGGAAAAACTCGGAAAAGTGGAACATATAAAATGGCCTGAGCAACAAGGAGTGATTATACGTGAATACTAAGCCCTCAGCCCTCGAAATGTTCAAGTGGTCTCCAACTAAATCGTTAAATTTAGAGCGTATGTTCTTGCCTAGGTACTAACTCAAAGAAATACGCCAGCTTCAGGGAATCACAGCTGTGATACTAAAACACTTTTACGATCAACTGACCCGCTATATGTCCTACTCAACGAAAAATGCGTCATTTCGTTAGCAACTACTTTTACCCAGCAAGGCTCAGTCTCAGCAACTCTAACGTCAAAATTAGCGAAGTTTACTCTTCAGAGTCGCTTGCTACAAATAACACCATCCAAAAACTCTCCGAAACTCATTAACTCAAGTTTGGCCTCACTTACTTGGTGACGTTTTTGGGCAAAAAATGCCGCTTTCTATTGTGCGGGGATGAACCCCGAGCCAAACTTCGGCTCTGCTATTGTTGGTGCGGAAACTGTGCTGCATTGTTTGCCAGGGCCCTTGATGAGGTCTGCCGAGCTTGTGGAGAGTATATTTCGATTGTCACTCAGCAATCTCAGCGATGATGGTGACGTATATGGGTGACGTTGTCTTTAGGGTCGAAGTGAAACACTGTACTTTCTAGGGTTCTTAATGCATGTACGGCGCTTGCTATTCTCTTACCGGGCTCAGCTTAGATGACGGATTAAACTGATAACATGGAACTCGAGATTGAACTGAAACACTGTTCTTGTCATGTTCTTAATGTATGCATAGCCCTGTAGTGACGATTATTTTGTCTTCCTCTTACCAGAAATAGGTAAGCTGTTGGCTTAAATGGGTGACATAATATTCAGACTTGAAGTTAAACGCTGTACTTGCCAGAGTCTTTTCCGAATGCCGAGCATTGGACAAATGTAGTTTGTATGTGATAAATATTGCCTTCTTTCTCTCACAAATCTTACGGTAAATGATGACATCATAAGGGTGGCATATCCTCATGTTTAAAGCCAAACCATGTCTTCGCAAGGTAGTTGGTGGATGCCGTGGTTGAGGAAAATACACTTTACTCGCTGCTTACCGTATACACAGTGTGTTACCTTGGATTATGCAAGTACAATTTTTTAAATTCATTTTTCAAGGTAAGTGCCGAACTTTGAAATATCTATATCAACTAAATGTATGGCTGTGTTGCAAATATAAACAGCACTCGTAAAATAATTGTTTAGCCATTTGCTAAGTTTATCGTACAATTTGCTTATTTACGAGTTTTTTACTGTTACCTCAGATTATCCGACAAGTTAATAAAAACATCATAAAGAGGAAATGAATCCAATTTAACCGGAATATTGTTATTAAATGTTCAAAACCAAGAAATTATAACCAAAACAATTCAATAAACACTGAAATAAGTGTTCAGTAGTGGTAAACAAAAGAAGATAATTTTGAACATGGCACCTCCATTTTTCATGATTTTTTAAGGCGATTATCAATAGACTTTGTCAGGTTTGATGTTTCAGATGGTGGAATAGAATCTGCAGCTGTTTTTTCTGCATTCCAAAGGCTTACTTTGCTCGAAAACTTCCGACCATCTTCATAGACCTTCCTTTTGATCATTACCGAGAGGTTCTCAATGGGATTTAAATCGGGCTATTTGCTGGCCAGGTCATAATTCCTTTTGATTTAAATCCTCCATCAGTAAGCCAGTTAGCAGCGTACCGTGCTCGGCGTGAGGGAGCGTTATCGTGCTGATATACCAGTTGGATCTGCGTGCGATAGTCTGCTCATCAAGCCATGGAATCAAGTTGGCTTCAAGAAACTGGCAGTACCTTTCTGAATCCATTTTAACTCCTTCTGCCACTTTAAAAGGACCAATAAGGGTGTCACCTACTATCTCGGCGCAAAACATTACGCCTCCACCACCTTGTTAACACTCAAGCCGTGTCTGTTGAGGTCGGTCATGGAGGACCCATCCAGACTCCCATCCATCTGGACCATCAAGAGTGGCTCTGCATTCGTCAGTTACTATGAAATTGGAAAAATCAGTTTTCATGTCCTGTTCAGCCCATTTTACCCTACTTTCTTTATGAGTTTTTGTTAGAAGTGGTTGTTTTATTGCCTTTTCCACTTTCCCTAGCTTCTGCAGAATCTCACATCTTGTCTTTCTGATTAGTACTGGGGCTCCAGCGTCTTCAAATATCGTCTTACTTGTAGAAAGTTGTTTTCTAGCGATAGAAACCTTCAAATGTCGTAAATCCCGAGCAGTCAATTTCCTCGTAGAGGCTCTATCCGGAGTTTTCCGGTTGACTTTACCTTCAATTGCATAAGCCTTAATAATATTATTGTTCGGTGATCACGCTGTTTTTTCTTGGAAACTTCGAGCGTTGTCTTACCAGAAGCCAATAACGAGGTCTCTTTCATCTTTTCTTCACCGGTTACACCACTTTTCTTGCCCATGTTGACTACAAAGTGATGTTGCATAATCTTGTGCAACAGCAGAACCCCGTCCGATAAGCAAATGTTTCTAAAGCGTGGGAAATGGTTCCGTTTTATTTTTCTTTAATTATTTTTATAGTTACAACATACCTGTGCACTAACTTACTATTAGCACTTTGAGTATTTGACACTTATCTTGAAAAATAAGCTAAAAAATTGTATTTGTATAATCAAAGGTAACGCACTATAGGTGGCATGGCCTACAGCCTTAAAGTGAGACTCTGCTCTTTGTTATTATTCAGCTATTCACGGCTAGCTTTGGCAATTATAATTTTGCTTTTCTTCTCATAATCTCGGCATAAATATAAGATATGGAAACTATTTTGTTCAGGCTTGAAGTGTAACTGTGTACTTCATTCATGATGAGCTCTGCAGAACATATGTAGATCAATTTAGAGGGTATTGCAGTAACATGAAAACACACTTTGAACGCGTGCAAAAGCAGCTTTCCACAAGCGCAATGCAAACGCATTAGATTATCCATTAGCATTTAAATGGTTCATAATATATAAGTTAAATAATCTAGTTTTAATTACTGATTCGAAGGACCTACAATGGCCGGTGTTAAGATGTCAGACTCTCACATGCAAGTACAGGGGTTCATGTCCTT
This sequence comes from Parhyale hawaiensis, assembly GCA_001587735.2. Taxonomy (NCBI): domain Eukaryota; kingdom Metazoa; phylum Arthropoda; class Malacostraca; order Amphipoda; family Hyalidae; genus Parhyale; species Parhyale hawaiensis. The sequence goes on from LQNS02278181.1 coordinate 2,459,096, forward strand.
CTGCCCGACAGATAAGTTTTTGTAGTGCTTGACTTGCTGAGTCGGCGTTTCCGGCGTTTAGACGCTATAGCGGGGACTCTCACCCTAACCAGAAATGAGGATTAAATGGAAAGGGGCTCGCAGTTGTCACGCGCGTCTTCCTCATCTGATACCATAACTGTGACAGTCTGTGGTCGAATGCAGCCTCTGGGGCCGCGAGCATATATATATATATATATATATAACTGTAGCACGAACCAGTGCATGTGGATCTCCAATTAAAGGCGTGCGGACAAGTCGACTTTATATTAACTGTGCAGCTGCATGCGTGGATTTGACTCCAACATTCTCGTATCCATTCGATCTATGGATTTAGAGTACTCATCTTTTCCATAGCATTTTAACCAATCAGGACAAAATGCACAATGTACGGCACGCAATAAATGGAGTCCGAACACGACACGGGGTCGCTGCGGCGCTGCGCAGAAGCTGAAGCACGGTTTTAGCTTCTGCGGCGGCCTTAGTTTTGGCAGTGTGGTCATTTTTCCAAGTCATGCACAGAAAAATTAAGTTAAGTTAAATGCAGCTCCTCGCAGCGAAAGCGAGGTGTGTATTGGTGACAGTATAGTGTGTGGGGGTGTACAAGCCCGTGACCAGGCCGTGTTCCGCCAGCAATATGTGCTGGCGGCAAGAATCTAAAGAACAGAATTGCAGTGGTTCGCTGTCCACAAGTGCCGAAACCGTTAAAACGCAATCACATTCATTGCCGAGTTCACTGCCCGCAAATGTGTCTCGAATAATCACTGCACAACTCCACTTCTTTCACTGAGAGATCCAATAGGCCCAGCAACAGTTTACCTTCTTAATATCCAGGAAAAGAGAGGACAATAGTGTTGTGTTTGAATAAGCTTCTATCTTATGACGACCGCGGAATTCCATTCCAAACTCCAAATTTAGGTCACCTCAGAAGCGAAGGCGATCCGAGGCTAGCGAAAACACAGTTAGAAAGGGGATAATCGTGGCCTCTTTAAATACTTTATATCGGCTCCTCTACTCATTTGAAATAGGTGTCACTGCTTGTATTTTAGGTACGAGAACTGAGCATTGCAATTCAACCTACAGTATTTGTCCTCAGTTCTTGATGGCACTTGGGGCTTATTGGCCTCATATATACTTTTAGCTATACCGTGAAAAGAGCCGCTACCGAAATTTTTTCAAGTGCTGAACTCCAGCTCGTCATAAAAATAGTTCTCAGTTCTTCAAAATGTGGCTAATGAAGGCTTAATGATGAGAGTTTTTACATTAAGAGGAGGTTTCTCAGAACGAGGCAATGAAGTCGAATTGAGGTTCTGTGTATCGTGACTGACGAACGTACAACGTAATGTTCAATATACGATTAGATCTATCGTTGTGTGGAGCAGCAAATAAATGCTGGAGGTTTCCATTAGTGTTAATTTAACAGAAGTTCTGTGTCACGATCAACGTATTCTAAGAAAACTCTCCGTTCTATGAGACAGCGAGTTTGATTAATTCAAGTTCTGACTAACGTTACCCCTAGAAGTAACATACGACAAGAGTCCTCCATCACGCATAGTCAGTTCGGGCTGCGCCTTCGTTCTAACCGAAAAATGTCGCATCACAGTCAAATGCTGGTATATTTTGAGGTTATATATGCCCTGTATTGTTGAATATTAATTAATGAGCCCGTATGACCACAGAGACACACACACGATAAGGTATATAGTACACAACACCCAGTTAGAGAACGTGTAGAAACACAGACACGTAACAGACATACACGCTTTTGCCAACATAGTCATGCCTCCACAACGAGCTGCAACCAGCGATCAACCACTGGGAAGGCGACGCATCTCAGCAGAAGACAGTACAATGCATCGGAATTATTATTATTATTAGACACTGCTGACAGACGTCACGGTCACGATTAAGATACTGGAACGATGCCCACGGTAGCAGCAGCCTAGCGTGCTGAGCTCAAGACACAAAATGCCGCTGTTTCAAATGCTAGGCCAGGCAGGTAAGCTTTACGGCGCTTGACGCGCTGAGTCAGCAATTGATAGCTGCCGTAGGGGTACTTACCTTCGCAAAAAAATGGGTAGAGTAGGTAGCCACGGGTCGTTGCATAGCAACTTTCTGTCGATGGCGCCATAGTTCTTGGCACTCCTTGATCGACTGCAGCCGTACCCTCTTCTTGGACCAGTTGGCCTATATCCACAACACGAGCCAGAGAGTATTGGTTTCTCAATAGGGGGCTGCGGTCAAGCTAACTATACCTTTGAAGGGAGATTATGTCTTGATGTCTGAGGCAGTGGGAAAAGAATAATTAAATTCCTAATCAATATTTTCTGATCGACTTACATTCTTACGGGCAAAGCAAAGGAACTAGAGCACTCTGAGAGGGCATACCTCCACCAAACAAGGCAACGGTAGTGGAAAATTCAATTGGTTCTGAAACAATGATTCTTTTGTATTAACAGCATTGTGCCTTTTTATGGCATCAACAGTGTCTGTAATTTTCATGAACATCCGTTTATAACCTTTTGATGTATGCTGCCATCAAACATTATGACAAACACAAACTAGCGAAGCGATCATCACCAGAATTTATTCATACATGTCTTTCAACATTACTAACAATTCCTGTAAATTTCATAATGATCCATCCCTTACTTTTTGAGTTATTGTGCTCACAAGCATAAAATCAAACACAATGACAAACAAACGAACGAACGACTAGGTCATCACAAAAATCTGGTTATTCACTCCTCGTAATGTACCTAATAAACCATGTAAATTTCATAAAGACCCGTCCAAAACTCTTTGAGTTATGGTACTAAGAAAAAATAGGCAGACAAACAGATGAACGGATTTTCACCAAAAGTTAATCATCTGTTACTGTTCACATGCCTAACAATCCTTGTAAATTTCTTAAGGATTCGTCCATAACTTTTTGTCAAAGTTGTCTTGGCGACAGACAAATAGACAGACAAACATGACAAAAACATCACCCGTTTGCCTAAGGTAATAACAATCAAATTTCTGCAGCCTTGAACACAGTCCGACAAAGCTGCAAATAATGTTTGGTAGAAAAGTTTTAATTACGGTTGTAAGATTGCAGCACAGCGTGTCTAAGAGGCCCGCTAGGTAAGAAGAAGCTTCATTGGAAATTTTAGATTTAATTCAGTGTCATTTAGAAGTGACTTTACTGCAAGGTCCAAAATTAGTTTGCAGAATCATCAGTCAAGAAAAGATTCGCTAGTCCAAGGGAGTGCTTATTAGTTGAAGTTTCCCTCGGCGCTTCTTGCAGATTCGTCATAACTACACCAACAGAAAGTAAAACCGACCTCGTCATCGGTAAATAACAAAAAATTGCCTTAAGCTTTGTGGCGGACTCAAAAGAGCACTACCGAAACAAAGTAAGGATGAATCCAAATCTATCGAAACTATGAAAGTTAATCGAAATTTCTCTCAATTTTTTTGACAAACTCACAATAGTACAACCAAAACAAGATACAGTAAGTGTGGATCAGATCTTTCAGAACAGGGGAATTGCATTGAACTTTCCGTTAGCTCTACTTACAGGATTTAAACACAACGATCAAAACAAGGTAAGAATGGATCATACCTTTCAGAGCAGTGGAAATGAATCGAAATTTTTCCCGACCTTGTTGGCAGACTCACAACACAACGACTGACGCAAAATGAGAATAAATTAAATCTTCGGAAGCCACGAAAATTAATCGGAGTTTCGCCAACCTTGCTGACAAACTCACAACAGAACGACCAAAACAAGTTAAGAATAGACCTCATCGACCGAGGCAACAAAAGTGCTCTTTCTTTCAGAGGAAATAATACAACTGCGCCATAACTTGTGCGTGCAAACATCCGGGGTAATAACTGCATGGCACTGAGAAGCAAACCCAACTTTTCTTCTTATTTTTAATCTTGCAAACTTAGGCAGCTTGAAGGACATCATCCAAATGGCAAGTTGATACAAAAACCTAAGAGTCCTTGAGAAGAAACTCACAAGGACATCACTGAGGATGACAAAGACCGGTGATGATCAAACTTTGCAGAAAATATACTACCTTCCCTCTGGATAATTAAGGACGGAGCCGATGTTAGAAGGAACGTCTTCAAAGTTGTTACTTATTAGTGGTATCTTTGATGGGTAAAAAGAAAACTATTGTTCTTTTCTTCTGAAGTTGTTTTTTATTTCGAGGTTAATTAAGTCACTGCCATCGATGTAACCTACAAAGAATAGCTAGGGGGAAAAACAAAACTGATAAAATACTGGAATTTCACAAAGAAGACTAATTGGTGATTTTTACGGTTGTATGAACAAGGACAAGAATGAGTATAAATGACATGATATAGTGGCTTACATTATATATTCATGCTTTTTACAGTAACATTGATGCAAAACTCAAGGGCGATAAAGTTGGAAGTTCTTTTCGTTTTAATCATTAATAGAGCAGACATTCTTTGTATAGTGCTACATTAAGTAGTACTGTTCTGAATACAATTACTGTTTAATTTAGCCAGGGAGTTAGTTCTTCGTATAGTGTTACATTAAATAGTACTGTTCTGATGACAATTACTGTTTAATTTAGCCAGGGAGTTAGTGCTAGTAATTTTAACGATCCAGAAATATGAGTTTTATGCTGGATAATTTGTACTCCTTTGCAGATCTTAACTAACAGACCTAGTCTCATCAGGATATCCAGTTCTTATGAGATGTTTGCGTAATGTTTTTGGCATTAAAGCCATCAGTGACTTTACCTTTAAATTTTTTTCTTCTCTGGAAACGTTGAGTAACTTTCATTCAACTGCTGTTTTCTAACAGCGTGTTTGCGTGCGTATGCTAGTCTTTGTAAGCTGTGCTCTAGAGCCCCGCTGTTGCGAGGGGAAATAGAGGGCGTTTAGGCCACAGAACCGTGTGTGTCCGTAATGTCTGTTCGGGGTTCAGTTAAAGTCATGTCGAGAAGCCCAGGCTTAGTTACTGTCTTACACTTGTTGTGAGAGACTGAGCCATGCTGAGGTCTATGGGTTTCGCAAGGACTCTTTCTTATTTTCTTGAAGTAAAAGAGTTTTCCACGCACGAGTATTGAGCAGATATTTTATCGGTAAATAGGGTAATAAATTATTTCAATAAGCGCCTTTGATATATACAAGAACTAGATGCCAATGAGGTCATACTCATTCTGCAACGTTACTGATCTTATCAGCTTCATAGGAGCCAAAACCGCGCCAGTACATCGATCACAAGTAAAACACAAACATGATTTCACATTAGAGGATTTGGCCTCTATGTAAATGAGTTAGCAGATAGGTACGTTCGAATTAGAACTTTACTACCGTATTAACAAGGAAAAAAATTATAAATAAGCAGATAATAGTACTAATAATAATAATACACTTTAAACTTTATTGTTTTCTTGCCACATCATACACAAAATTATCAAATCTACAATAAAAATCAAGAACGTGCCCAACTGAAAGTGTGATATACACTTATGAGGCAAAATACCAATATATCAATTAAAAGACATTGTAACACGATGCCTAAGACAACGAGTACATCATTAATATTTAAAAATTTCAAGTTCAAAGTATTCCCTTGTTATTTCTATTTGGAAGAGCTATCGATGTTAGTCACAAACCATTTACAACCAGCC
>LQNS02278181.1:2479272-2494218 GCA_001587735.2 Parhyale hawaiensis
TAATATTAGGAACTGTAGGCCAGAATTTCTTATTCACTTGACCAGCTCAAGCTACACTAAAACCTTCGCTTTATGGCTCTAAAGCGCCTGGTTCTTCCCATTTGCCAATCTGGACGACCATCTCTAAAGCTGAGCTCTGCGCCCTCGCTCCTGGCCGCTGCGCTTCCGTTTCCTACGCTCGGCGTACGGAGGCAGGGCGTAGACCTGTGTGGGACACCATGGAAGAGGCGACGACAGGACTTTGCGCTCAACCCTGGGGAAGATATCACAGTCGGGTAATGTACCTATCTTTCTAGGGTAATGAATATATATATACAGTAATATAGCTATTTCTTTCGTTGATAAGTTCAAGCTTATGTTCATCAGGCTGATGAAGAAAAGCTTGACTTATTGAATATACCAAACAGCAATTGATTATTTCCACGATTTTGCATAGAATAAGAAGAGAAGCAGTTGAAGAAATTTTGTTACCCACGATGCGAGTTCCGCTGGTCCTCAGGTCATCAGGTGGGAAAAGCTAAAAGTTGGTAAATTTGGCGCTTGAGCATTTGCAAAATTTTTGGAGTCATCAAAAGAAGGTGTAACTATGATGCCGAATTATTGAAAAGTGTAAGTGACGTTTTCAACTGCGGAATGTCACTTTTGAACTATGGTCTTTTGCGTTGACTCGAATTACTGCACAAGCCAAACAACATTTATTCTCTCAGCTGGATGCTATGCTCAACATATTAAGAGTGTAGCAGCCTGAGGAGTTCTGTCTTAAGGCTAACATAAGGAGAAAATTGCCAGTACGTCCCTAGAACTAGCGTAAAGTCAGTGCCTGCCGCTTAAAAAGACAGGATACACAAGTTACAGTAGACAATTCTGCACAGACAAACAATAGTTTGACTTTTTCTTCTAGATATAAGGCTGAGAATCACTATTAGAATGGAATTATTACTATTGGAAGTAGAGTGTGCAGTACTCATTAAACTTTATGCTAGTACTATTGATATGCAATCAATTATCTTACAGAATCTTTAAAGTGAGGGAAGACCAGCCGAATTAAATTTTCCCAAAAAATATTGGACTGTCTGGGGCTTATGTCAAGCGCATTTTTTTCGCAGTTATTAATTATAGAATTCGCAAAATTTACCTGTAGTTGCAGGCTGTAAGACTTGCGAAATTCATCATGGGACCGCGAAAGAAACATCGGATACCACCGGGTGTATATTCATTGGGGTGATTAATAATAATGAAAAATCATTTTGAAGTAATCACTTCCGAAATGTTGGGAAACTGTGGTCTGCAGCAAAGATCGTTCAGCTTTTATCTGTGTACCGAAATACTACAATATTACAATATAGAGAAATGGGTAATTATGTGCATCTATATTTTTTATTTATGTGTATATTTAACTATATCTGCATGGAGATCAGATAGGAGGAAATTACACATTTGAATTATACCCACAGTGGCATAATGTTAAAGTGCTGAGTTTGCATGCACTAGTACCGGAGATCGCCTTCCACCAAATAAGTAGCTTCTTGCTATGTTTAAATTACCGAGTCAGCATTTCTGGCGTCCATACGCTATTGCTGGTGTACTGACTCGAACAGAAATAAAGACGGTCTGGGGGGTTACAATTGTCACTTGAGCCTTTTATCTCTGACGCTATAGCGCTAACAATCTGTGGTCGACCGAAACCTTGCTCTCTTCCGGAGCCAGCGGTCTGCAGCACGGACCAATGCGTGTGGATTTCCAACTTCGAGTGGTTGTTCAAATAGACTTTGCGTTTAACACTCGAACGGATAATAAATGAGCATCGAGTGAAATCCATTGTCCGAAGGATGTAAGCTATCTATCACAACTCCCACGCGTGTGCAAATTCTTGAATAATAATTGACGCTTGAAGCGAAGAAAGCAATTGATGAAAGCTTCTAGGAATCTTAGATTAATTTTCATCAGGCGTCCTCCACCCGGAGCTTCGCATCCGCGCATTGGTGTTTTCTTCTTATTTCACTCTCCATTGTATTTTCTTTAAACTAAGATTGACTTGGAATAGCAGGAATTTAATTAACGTTGAATAAAAACTGTGATTGAAACCCTGTTTCGATAGCAGCTCACCAGATTACTAAGTTCTCTGTACTCTACCTAAGCTTGAAATTTGAAATATATTCACAAACAAATGAACAGAGGCAGGCATTTCATTACTATTTTTTTTAAATAGAAGTTACAATAACGCTACAGTTCTTAATTCTGCTTTATGTTCACATCATACGCTCCTAGACAAGGCGTTACTTTGATGTACAGAGAGCTCCATTCGAGTGAAATTACATCTATGTTATATAATAACTCGATACTCTCGGGTACAGCAAAATAATAACAGACGAGATTTTCTAAATATTGCTTTCTTATGCATCATCCTATAAGTCTATCCATCCTCCAAAGTTAAGACTGACGTATAGCTCAGCATCACAGCCAACGACCTACCACAGAAAACTGGGTGCGGTGTACAGAAATATACATTAAACTGCTCGCCTGTCCTCCAAGCAGCGATACACTTCCACCTCTCTACCGGCCAGCGACCACTCCGCTATTTAGCTACTTCTGATACCGCTTCAACAACTACAATGGAAATTATGAGAAAACCCACAATATCTGGAAAAAATGTACTTTGGTAGCTGTGGGTGTGGAAGGACACAGGCAGGCTGAAACCTCAATAATCCCAGCGGAGACACAGCGGGCTCTAATAAATGAAAGAGTAAAATTCTTTGATGAAATCTAGAACTTTATAGTTAATATTTTCCGCCCCAACACTATGAAAATGTTGGTATCACCAAAAAAAAAGCATTATTTACAACACCGCTGATTGCTCAATGAGGAAAGAGATATTGGTGACGTTACAGCGAAGTCAAGGTAGAGTTAAGGTAAACTTAGAAGTTGGAGTCTGTATCTTCCTTTGTTTACGGTGTATAAGTTTATTAACTCAGAGGCTTTGGTAATTCAGATTTAGCAACTTTTTTCAGCTCAGTCACCGTATTTCGGTGGTTGAATATATTCCAACCATAAACAATACAATAACTGATGAGCTACATTTATTATATATATATATATATATATATATATATATATATATATATATTAGTGATGGGGTGAATATCTGCATCCGCACCCTCGGCAGATCCGCGCCTTTTTTTCAAAATCTGCATCTGCATCCACGAATGTCGATTTGGTAATATCCGCAATTACATCCGCATCCCCGGATGGGAGAACTTTAAAATCCGCTCAAAGATCCGCATCCCTGGCAGTCCAAAAAAGGACATCCGACCCATCACTAGTATATTTATGCATTTATTACTTTTTTAATATTGATGTGCTTTGCCTTATATAGGATGCTTCCTCATTGTCTAAATAATAAATCGCGTAAATCGGGGTAACGGCAGCTCTTTACTAGCATGCTGCCTTTGTTGGAGTATTCCTCCTTGACCTGGGCTTTGGCTGCTGCCTGTCACGGGTGGCTGCTGGACCGCCGTATCACCTCAACTATAGTCTGACCATTTATCAATGCATTTCAGTCGTGATCAATTTTTTCTCTAGCGTGGCAATTCTATTGGTTTTTCTGAGATTTCGTTCGGCCCATTCCTTAGCTCCTCTCACTACCTGCATATAGATAAATTTCAGAAATACCCATAAAATTGACACCTCTATAGACGAATTTGACAGCGACCGAACTGCCTAGATAAAATGGTCAAATTATAGTAGGCTCTCGGCTTAAAATGATTTGGTGATTCTGTCCCTTACGATGAGTGTAGCCTGCATATGTGTTTCATAGATATTGTACAATGAATGACATTTGTTGTATTCCTCTGTAACTGCCTCCAAGGTGCTTAGGGAAATCACATGTGATGCTGCTTATGCTGAGCCCTTACATGGGAAGGAGGCAATTAAAAGAAGAACTCATCAGTTCTGTATGTATTTTCTACCCTAGTCCGCTTCGGTCAAGAATTCCTTGCCAGGATTTGCCTTCAGATGCGTGGATCGGCAGGCGTGTAAATCAGCTGTTAATAGCTATTGGATTAAGTCTACTTAAAGTAAAGGTAAAGGTCAAGTCAACTTTGACTGTACCCTCCCCTGGGAAATCCACATGCGCTGGTTCGCAATGCAGATATCAGCCAATTGGCCCCAGAGGAGTAAGTAGAGTCGCAGTGTGTGATAAACAAACATAGAAGCAAACAAACGGACCCACAGATCATCACAAAAATTTGATCATTTGCTCTTCGTGACATTCGTAATAATTCCTGCAAATTTCATGAAAATTCATTTATAACTCTTTGAGTTTTGTTATAAAATAGAGGTAGACAAACAATCAAAAAACGGTTGAAAGGATCTGCAATAAAAATTAATCATCTGTTCTTCCTAACGTGCCTAACAATCCCTGTACGTAAGTTTGGTACAGAAGCGTACACAACTTTCTGAGTTACATTGGCGACAGATATACAGGCAGCTAGACAAAGAGACATATTCGACAAATACATAATATTCTCTGCGGAAGTAATAATGTTAATATCAAAAAACTGTACCTCAAGCTTAGCCGGATATATCCCGATATTTTTAGTTCAAAAAGAATAAACTTCATATGAATGGCTGTTTTATCACTTTGCAGAACTACTTTTCGTACTGTACAGCAATGAAAAGGAATAATCTAACGCGCATCTTTCATTTACTATAAATTATACTGGTTAATGCTTTTGAATTACTACGGTACTGTTGAGTACCAGCTCCACTGGCCATACTTTCCAGTAATATTCGTGTATTGCAATTCCTGTATCCAGTTTTACGTAACAGTAATACTCGTCTTAATCTGTGTGATACGTTCTGAGCGATAAATCTAACTTATAATGAATACGTCGGGAGACTTTACAATTAAATCTCTACCTATCTAAAAGTTCAACAAATGGTTGTAATATGCATAAAGAAAATTTTTCAGCGTAATATATTCATCCAACGTATCAGTTTGGAATACAAAAGCAATGGAAATCGAATACTTTACTACTACTCAGAGTCAATCGTCCATTTTTAAGTGATATCTTTTTTTTTTTTTCTTCGGCAAGCAGATGCTAAATTCTGTCAAACACAGAGATAAAAACGCTAACTCACAGTTTTAGCGCCACTAAAAGAACAAACGTGTGTTTCAGTTAAAAATAATATTGTTACTTTATGTATTTGCATCGATAGTAATTGCACCTTCAGTAGCGAGATCGCTAGTCACATTTTCTCTGTCCTATTTCTGCAAAACTTACTGCAGGCAGAAACTGCCCTAGTTTTACGGCAACGGAGGCTGCTCTAGAAATGTAACTATTATGTGTTTACCCAACGTGGAAGCAGTATTACTCATCTTTACGATTTTAAGAATCAGGTTACGGCTATAGCACTTGCAATGCAACTTTCCTTATAGTGAATCATGATCACGAGCATGAACAATAACTTTTTCCCATTTGTATTCTCAGCCATCATTTCTTATGAAAGAGTACAGGCTCGTTAGGTGCTAATGCATCTTGTGTTCTCTTCACTGCAGGACATAGGCGAGTGTAGGCTGGTGTGGGATCAATTATTGCGGTAAAAAAGAGAACTTTGTGCAATTAAACGCTAGACTAAAAGCTACTTTGTGTTGATTTAGACCATGTAATTCACAGCCATTCTCTACACTGTATGAAGTTTAACCGTCACCCACTAGAAAAAAAAATTCAATAGGGAACATTTTAAGGTTCTAACAGGGTATAGATTTAGAATCCTAAATAATATTTGCTGATGAAAATAGCAAAATATGGATGAATACAAACAACTATAACGCTTGGTTACAAGCAGAAAAAGAGGAAAATCCTTTACGTAAATCATATAAAAAATACACACGTAAATAAATAGACGTTGAAAAAAGCCATTATTATTGTTTTACTGTCCATGACTATCAGTTCTACTGTATGTCCTACTTTCTACCTGCTGTCGTACGTTTCCACATTTTCCATTTTTCTTTATATTTTTCCATGGGAAACGTTAATATTTCAAAATTTATACGGACAGAAAACCGTTGGTTCTAAAACCATAAATAATTTGGGTGAGCATGCTTATGGTGGCGAAACGATGATATATAATCATTATCACAAAATGGGCATTGACAGTGTAACAACAATGGTTATGTTCTGATTCGTTATCTAATAAATTTAACTTTTGGTCTGTTTCCATCACGTTCGAAAAATTTTCGTATAGCATAATATAACCATTTTATCTTATCATAGACAAACTAGAACCACGGAATTCGTAATCAACAAATATCTCCTCTGAAAGAGCATGGCTCCGCCAGGTAAGGCAACGGTAACAAAAATTTCAATTTGGCCCTGAAACTAGGATTTCTTTTGTGTTAACTACAAAATCTAATAATTTCTGCCTCTTAATAGTATTAACAGTTTTTGAATTTTTTTTAAGATCCTTTCATTACTGTTTGAGTTATGTTGCTAACAATCATTATGACAAACATACAAGCGAACCAACCGATCTGCATCGAAATTTAACCATTTTTGCCTTTTAACATTATTAACAACTCCTGTGAATTTCATAAGGACCCATTCAAAAGTTTTTGAGTTATAGCGTAACAAACAATATGACGAACACAACTCAAACATAGAAACAAATCAGGCTATCTGCATCAAAATTTAATCATTTATGTCTTTTAACATTACTAACAATTCCTGTAATATTTATAGATATTCACTCGAAACTTTTTGAGTTACTGCGCTAACAAACATAAAATCAAACACAACAACAAACATACGAAGAAAAAACAGATCATCACGAAAATATTGTCATTTACTCTGTGTGATATACCTTACAACTGATGTAAGTCTCATAAAAATTCATCCATAACTTTTCGAGTCATGGCATTGAGAAAAATGCGACAGACAAACAAACAAACGGATGGACGTATCTTCACCGAAAGTTAATCATCTGTTTCACCTAACATACCTAACAATCTCTGAAACAATCTCTTTGAGTTATCTTGGTGACAGACAAACAGAAAGACAGATAAACAGACAAATAGGCAGACAAACCCGACGTAAACATAACCTCCTTGGCGGAGGTAATTTAGTTTCTGCTCAATTCTGTAACCCAATTGGGACCTCAGATATGTAGTGACGACGTTACCTGAAAAATTTTTTGCTGGCAAAATTTTATGAATCATTGTACTAATTTCTAAGGGGTTAATGGAAGTCATGACTTTCTTGCAGCTTCACTTCTCACTTAAGTTTTGCACGGCGCAGCTAGTAACTAGATGAAAGTGTGATTTATTATAGTAGAGAAAATGATCGACATGAAATGTAAAGAAGCGTGCAAAGAATCCACTATATATTCGCTGTGGTGGCACGTTAGAGTGGTTTGTTTGCATGCTCTAGTTCCTTAGATCGCCCTCAACCAGGCAGTTGAATTCTAATGATTCCTGACTTGCGGCGTCGACGGTTCTAGTGTTCATACTCCATTGCAGAATTACTGACCGTGAAAAAATGGGAAGTGTCGGGGGCATTGTCGTCACATCAGCCTTCCGCTTCTGACGCCATAACAGTGATAATCTATAGACAACTGCAGCTCTGTACGTACTCCTCTGCGGAGTTGCAGCGGATAGGGATTTCACTGCTTGAATGTTCGATTAATCGAATTTGCCATAACTTTCATGTTTTGTCCTACATTCCCACCAGAAACACTCCCTCCTCAGGCTTAGTAAGTGGCCATTATTTTATGGTCCATTTTGCTAACGCAGAATAAAGTAAAAGCATCTTGTATTCCCATCAATGAAATTCATACATCTTTCTTTCGCCAAACACACATCATTCTGCTTCTCCCGCAGGGCTTATTTTGCATCCACCTGACACACTCCTATAGATGTAAAATCTCTTATCTTTAACGCACCTAGCATCCGTCTGATACAGTCATATATGTAAGAACAATCTCTGTTGTCAGTAATACACTTCACATCTTCCAGGTATAACTCTGCAAGTAATGTGAGTATTGCACCTCACGTCCGCCTGGTGCAGTCCTGTGAATGCAATCTCTGTTGTCATTTCTGTGCATCTCTGGGCTAAGAAAACGATCCCTGATGTCAGTAATACGCTTCATATCAGCCTAATGCATCCGTGATAAGAAAATGACATCAGTCACGCACTATTTTGTCGGTTCATTACTGCTCACTATCGACATATTGATGGCTGCCACTCACCACACAACAGCCAGTTGCTCTGGTCACTGCATCAACTTGATGCATTTGATGAATCTGTTTCACAGCAGCACTTCACTTTGATCGCAGACGACTCTCTTTTAACAGGAGAACTAATAATTTTACCGAAGAAATGTCAAGCTATTAAAGCATTGTCTAAGTAAATAATGATGTGCATCATTACTTTTTTCCGATTTCCTTTCTACGCTAATCGGCAGTCCATGCAATGGAATAATAAATGTCAGATATAATACTGAACTGTTTAAAATCGCTTTATTGCAGGTGAAGATTTCGTTAATTTCTGAAGTTTAATAATTCTCGAATAAGTGAAAGTTGGTGTCCTGAATATCCACAACTAGGTAAGTAAACTAACCAAATTCGTGCAATATTATGAATGATAAAAGTCGTTCTGTATTTTGAAACGTTGACATCTATTATGTCAATCGCTTTATTGCAGGTCGCTGAAAATGAACAGTAGGGTAATAAAACAGTGTTCCAACATCACAATTATATTTAATCCGAACAGTGAACTCTTCAGCTGCAATATAAAGAAATCCAAAGAACAATTATCCGTTTTGCGTTCGAGAAGCAAATTACTTGCCGACATAACTTTTATTTATTGTTTGGAATTGCGTTAAACAGATTCATCTACTCAGGAAGTCAGTCGGAGAACTTGAAATGATGATATGGTACCAGCAACGTCATTAATATTCAGTCAGAGGTTGTCTTACTATGTAAATTGGCCTACTCGTTTCTAAACTCCACTTTTTAATATTTACCAAAGGTATTCTAGAGAATTAATGTTAGGAAAGTAAGGTGACAAAGTCAAAAGACGCCTTTCTTTAATGCCCAGAGTTTCCAAAAATAATGTGGTAACCTTCATTAAATGGGATGCAGCATTGTTACCTCCGCCAAAGAGGTTATGTTTTCGTCGTGTTTGTCTGTATCTTTGTCAATCTGTCTATTTGTCTGTCCCTAAGATGACTCAAGATGTTCAGAACCGATTTGAACGAAATGTACAGGGATTTTTAGGCATATTAGGAAAAACAGATGATTAAATTTTTGAGAAGATATGTCCATCCGTTTGCTTGTTTGTCTGCCTCATTTTTTTCAATGACATAACTCAAAAAGTTATGGATGAATTTCTATGAAATTAACACGTATTGCTAGGTATATAACAAAAAGTAAATGATCACATTTTGGTAATGATCCGCTTGTTAGTTCGTTCATTTGTCACTGTGCCATTAATTTTGTACTTGTTAGCACAATAACTCAAAAAATTAAGAATGGATCTATATGAAATTCATAGAAGTTGTTAGTAATATTAAAAGACATGAATGATTAAATTTTGGTGCAGATCGGTTTGTTTGTTTGTTTGTATGTTTGACTCATGTTTGTCATAACGTTTGTTAGCAGTATAACTCAAAAAGTTACGAACGGATCTTCACGAAAATTGCACAAACCGTTATTACTATCAGAAGACACAAATTATCAGATTTTGAAGTTTATACAAAGAAAATTATGGTTTCAGAGCCAATATGAATTTTTTGCTAAAGTTGCTTCCCTTAGCGGAGGTATGCGCTCTCAGAGTGCTCTAGTTGCACATAAAAATTATTTGACGGTGACGTGAGAATGGTAGGTCATCGAGTGTCATAGGTGACAAATGCTCATTTAGAAACGCTATGTAAGCTTCACTCGTAAGTTTGACACCCTCTGCCACTCGAAAATGTCCGTTAAGCTCATCAACTATAATACCGGCTCAAAACAGAACACCTCCACCTCCTTGTTGGCGTCGCAATCGATGTGGAATAGGGGCTCCAAGAGGACTCCACACTTGAGCCCATCCATCCGTGCCATTAAGGTTAGCTCTAACCGCAATAGAACATATGTATAGGAAGATTCTTTATCACCCATGAACAAAGTGAGAGAGGTGATAATGTTTTCGTTGAAGATTCAAGTATATATTTGTATCAGTGTGATAATCTCTAGGTCCCCAGATCAAGTCCTGGCTCGATGCTTTGTATATATTCGATTGAAACACAACGGTGGACGGATGAGCCCCTTGTCTGGATAGTTCCGGGTGTTGACGGAACGAGAAACTGTAAGATCTTTCAGGTTATTAACTATTCAAGGTTGACGGATGAGCTCCGTCATATACACGTACGGCTCTGCCTTAATATGTTTGCCAGAATGCAGCGGGTAGCACAAACACCTCGTGTGTTTGCTTTGCTTATAGCTGCTGTGGCTTACTGGTAGAGTATCGGCGTGGTAATCTCTAGGTCTCCAGATCAAGTCCTGGCTTGATACTTTGTATTTATTCTATTAAAATACAAGATTGGTCGGGTGAGCCCCCTGTCTGGATAATTCTTGGTGTTGATGGGACGAGAAATGGTAATATTTGTATATATATATATATATAAAGTGATGGTAGTGTCACTTGGACGACACCGTAGGAAATTCCTTCATTTTTACGGGTACATCCAGCTTTAAAGGCGACACGTTCATGTACCCCTTATGTAAAACGGGACTGAAATCCTCTTCCGTAGACTAAAGCCAAGTGAAAAATAACTTTACGGTCCTCTTCCGCCGTCTTCTCGATAGTAAAACGTTTTTGTGCTGCCACCATCCACTCCGAGCATACACCCTGGTACCAGTCACCTTACAATAAGCTTTTACCCCGTCAAATTTGTAAGTTAGGTCCCCAGGACTGGTTCTGCTAGTGTTCTAAAGTGTATTAGACCGGTATATATCATAGTATATTAGGAGAACCAGTCCTGAAAACCTAACCTACAACATTGGAGGAGTATAAGCTCGTTGTTTGTTAGCTTTATGTACCCGTGAACAGTTTTTGTTTTCCTTACGTCGCCCTAACATAGAAAGCCTCACTTTATATATATATATATATATTGATATATATATATATGTCTGTCTACCCAATAAGAGGGTAATAAGAGGGTCCATTCTATGCTACCAAGTAACCCCAGGGGCCCTTGTAAGTTACTTTAGCCATTAGCTAGGCCTTCGGGACGTTTCTCTTTCGTGCCTACTTTGCTACCTTCCCGATTTCATACTTCTACTTACTCATGCTTTATTCTGTTCTTCCTCTTCTTTCCCGACTTTCTGTTGCCATTGCATTGATCCTGTGTGGAAACACCTTCGTGCATGGGTTCCCCGTTTCTCTTGGCATACTATATGCTCCTTGCTCTTTCCTCTGTGATATCGTGATAATGTGATAATAATGGATGCAATGTTCGACTTCAACATGTTATATAAATAAAGTTTGCCTTAAGCAAATCTTTCTTTCTCTTTATTTACTCTAAGGATAGGCCCTGTTGATTCCGACTAGTAGATACAGTACGTGGTACTAGAGCCGTACAATATTTCTCGCTGCGCGACAAACCTTGCAGAAACATAATGGATGATGTAACAGAATGACAACATGAAGGATCATTGTATGTACAACAAGAAAAACTCAAAATTTTTGTACATGCTTTTCAGCTACCCATCAGCCTCGAAACAAAGTGACAGTCAATGAAGCAGAAAGATACATGCTAGAAATTTTACTAAAAAGAAAATATATTTTGGTAGTGTTCCCAGATGTTTGGAGGAAATCTTTTCATAATAAGATGAAGCAAAGCAATAAATTGTTAAAGAACGCTATCAGTATAGGACACGACAGTTCAACCAAGTTTTTTTAGTAATCCATATAACTTATATAT
Source organism: Parhyale hawaiensis (assembly GCA_001587735.2). Taxonomy (NCBI): domain Eukaryota; kingdom Metazoa; phylum Arthropoda; class Malacostraca; order Amphipoda; family Hyalidae; genus Parhyale; species Parhyale hawaiensis. The sequence continues at coordinate 2,491,234 of LQNS02278181.1, forward strand.
AGAGCCACTCGATGAAACAGAAGATCACAGACGAAGTGTAAAGTTACAATAAAGGAACTTAACAACAAAACTTCCTCAGCTGCCCAGACCGCGTACCGTAGTGACAATCGATTCAGTTCCACAGTTAACATTCAATGTAATACAAAAAGAGCACTCAAAAATCGTAGCAAAACTTTCTTGACTACCCAACTGCACCGTAACGTCCATGCACCGCAAATATAAAACACAATTTTCCAAGGAAAATACTCAACAACCGTAGCACAACTATCTTAGCTGCTTACACGCCATAAAGTAGTGACTGTCGATGAAGCCGAGCAGTAAACATCAAGGGTAATGCTGGGAGAAAAGGACTTAGAGCGTCTCTAGCCGCGACATCAAGGTGCATCTTCTCAAATTTGTGAGCAACTCGAGAGTCACAAGTCAGCCCTCGCAAATCTTGACAAAAGTAAGCGTAAAATATGCCTTAGGGTTTTTCATATTTCCCAGCATATGGACTTGGATTTTGAGCGGCCCTGGTTTATGTTATGAGTGTGTGTGTGTGAGTCTTGAACGAAATATCTGCTCGTTGTTGAGAAAAAGCTGATTTCTGAGGAAAATTTTGAGAACGATTTTGACTCTGTGATTGGAGTGTTGGGAACAGATGCGAGTGCCTGTTCTTGTATATCAGAAGATTGAAGTTCTGACTGAGCGTGTCGGTGTCACAAGCAGGCGCCTCTCGCTGATTGAAAATTTTTAATGGAGAGAAAGAAACATCTGTAGTCTCACAATCTGCGTTTCAACGATTGCTCTATAGTGCACCCAAAAATACTATTTTGTCGATGATGGTCGACAATTTTTCGGCAGTCCAAAAATGTTGAATATTTCATTATTCATTTCTTTTTGCATGCGCGCTCGATGTTTTGTACATTTTCACCGGTATTCGTCGCCTCTTTTCTTGCGTTGCATAGTTGCTCAATATCATTAAAACATATAAATATTTATGTTCATTTTAAGTTCAACATCAATTTGAAGCGTTCGTCGTAACTAAGAAAAAAATAGACGACAGTAAAATACCACCACGTACTTCTTTTAGTAACGAACAAAATTTGAACTGTATTCCAATGCACCCAAATTATATTTGTAAATGCTTTCTTGCTCGTTGAATGTTGCCGACTAAATCAGTGATTCTACAGATTCCGATGAGATCTCGCACCGCTAAGCAATGTTCATGTTCCAACATCCCTCATTTATGTGTACGTATCCGTACAAATAAGCTCCCCCGTCACAACGTTAGTCACCTGTTACTCAAGGATCATGATACGGTACAGGTTAACGCGCTGCCGTACGCGGAGGTCGTACGATGAAGCGGTGACGTCGGTCGTAGCCCTGTCTAAGACTTGCAATTGTCTACCATAATTATTCAGACATGATTGACCAATACCACAGTTAGCTTAGAAATAGCAATGATCATGTCATACTGTGGGCCAAATTGTCGTAATATTTAGTGATTATTTAGGTTGCTTTTCCGTAACAGGCAAGCATCCGTTCGGACCATTGGCTTGTAAAATGTGTACCTAAGTTGTGACGTTGTTAACAGATCCAGTCCTCCTCTCCTAAACGTAAAAACTATAGCAGCATTGGAAAAAATTATGGATTTATCATTCACACGTTTCAACGATTTCGTTCTGTAAGCCAGTTTAGATGCGGGGACTGGTTAGGTATTTTTTGCAAGTTAGTTAAAGTGAGTCGGACGCGACAATTAGTGTTTTATTGCTCTACCGCTCACAGCGTATAGTAGCTGATGTATATGTTTTCTAATTTTACCAAGTAATTTTATAGCTTCTGCGTAGTTTGTGTCGCCTATTGCTTTGATATTACTTCACCGGTAGGAAATAAATTTGTTTCTGTGATGCTTAAATGTATTCTATACAAATCTTGATAAAAAGTTCTTCTATCTCGGCGTTAAATCATACGTATCTGAACCAATTGTTGTTTCAGGGTTTGAAATTATGTAGGATAGCAGGTCACTGGTAGAAGACGAAAATTAATCGGAAACATTGAGGTATTCACTCATATCATTCCATCTTCAGAATGTCATATTACTCTAGATAAAACTCACTTGATTTATTTCATTTTAAATACGATTAACTTTACTCCAAAAGTGCTTGTGACACATGCAAGCATTTGCTGTGTTGAATTCATCTGCTCTGTTACAAGCCATGAGCCAACGCTCTTTCAAAATTTTATCCTTCATAAGGCTAAAAGTTTGTAGATGTTTTTACATATATTTTGAGCAACAATAAAGACTGTAGGACACTCTGAAGACGCAAATGGGATAATGAAGACACAATGGAAAATAGCTATTTATCGACGGCCAAGTAACTTAACACGTCACAAGACTATTGTCCAGAGTGTACGATAGCTTGGGCCATCAGCGTGCGTTACCCTGCTAAATATCGTCATCCTTGCTTGTTACTAATAGGGTGTAGGACCTCCACGAGCATATATTGGTAGCAATTTTGGAGGGCATTGAGTCTACAAGATTTCTAATATATATTGCTCCATTTTGAACCACTCTTCAATCAATCGATTTCTTATATCACCCAAAGTACACGGAGAAGCTTTATAAAAATAACTCCCTAACGGGAATCATTTAAACACAAAAGGTAAATCTGTATTTATTAATTCGGGGAGCTGTATATAATAGATACGAAGACAATAATTATTGTTCTAGAAATCTAGGCAACTTTACAACAAAAGACGAAATTAACGTTTCCAGGAAACTTCCAACTTTGCTAAGGTTAAAAGATGATTCAATTTACTAAAGCCACAAGACAACTCTAAAATCAAGCTCAACTGTTTATTTTCGTAATCATTTATTTTAATAAAAGGATTAACCTAACGGTTCAATGAAGGCTAATCAGCTTTCGATAAATTACGATCTCATATACCATTTAAAATTTGGAATTAAGCCTTCAGGAAGGGATGACCTAGCAAATCGCAAAT